>CANTUT010000824.1:5000-240000 GCA_947687605.1 Reutealis trisperma | reverse complement strand
TCCAATTCAACTTCCCAATGGTCCCATTATAAGAGCAAGAATGACAAAATTCAAGGAAACACTAAATAGGATGATTCAAGGCTTGTGGAATGATCTTGCCACAATTCAAGAATGCAAAAATGAATTATTCATCAAAATAAGGATTTAAGACTCAAATCAAAGTTTGGTGACAATGATTCAAGTGGATGAAAGCCAAAACATGGGCATGTACCTAGGCCTTTAGTTTGTTTTTGATGTTTTTGGGCCCTATCAATATGATATAAGCCCAAGTTCAAATAAATTAAGTGTGCTTATGTAATTAGTGAGTTTTGGGCCTATTTATGATAGATATAAAGCCCAAAACGAGTTTAGACTTATTTTTTGTTTAGGAATCAATTTCTAACTAGGAAACTTCAATCTTTGTTTAGGAAGATTCCCTAGTCTATGTTTTATTCCAATTTAGGATGAACTTATAATTATTAGTTGTCTAGGAATCAATTTCTAACTAGGAAACTTTAATTCTTATTTAAGAAAGATTCCCTGGTCTATGTTTTATTCCAATTTTGGGTTGAACCTATAATTATTAGTTGTCTAGGAATTAATTTCTAACTAGAAAATTTTAATTCTTGTTTAGGAAAGATTCCTTAGTCTATGTTTTATTCCCATTTAGGGTTGAGCCTCTTTATAAACTCAACCATTAATGTAAACTAGAGTTAGATTTTGATAAATAAAAAATTCAGTTTTTCTTAAGAGTGTTATCTCTTGTTTTTTATTCTTGCTTGAATCAAGTTCATACAATCAAAGATAATTACTTTGTGCATATTTATTCGAAGGTTCTCTTTCACAAGTTGGTGTTGTGTTACGGAGATCATCATCCAAAGGTGATCATATTCCAAGGTGCTCTATTCATGGCTTGGAATTGGGTCACGGACTTGGGGAAAATCTAATTTAGCTTTCCAAGGAGTTGCTTCCAAGCGTAAAGATATTGGGTCTCAAGTTTAATATACTTGGGGTTCGTATCAGTTTGGTATCAGAGCTTAGGCTCTAAATTAGGTTATATCTTTCTATTTCGTTTGTATTTTCCATTTTTTTCGTTTCTTTTTTTTTTTGTCTATTTTCCTTTTCATTAAATTCCTTTGTTTTCACTTTGTTAATTTTGTTTGCTATTATTTCAAGTGAAAAATTCAAACAAAAAATATATCCTAAAATTGTCTACCTTTATTAGTGTCTTGTTATCATCTTCTTTAGTTTGTCTCTTTGTTTCCTACCTTTCATATTATTTTTGTCCCATTTCTATTCTTTGTGTTTCATAAAAAATCAAGTGTTGGAAGGTCATACCTATTGCAATCATTCAAATTCAAGAAGTTAAGAAGGAAGGAATCAGCTCCTAAATTGTCAACTTTAATTCGGTTTGGATTTTTGTACTTGATCTTCAAGTTATCTTGTTAATCTTTAGTATTTATCCTTAAAATTACTTGCTGCAATTGAATTTAAAAAAAAAAAAAGAAGAAGAAGAAAAAGAGTAAAGAAAATCAGAATTTAAAAAAAAAGCAAAAAAATTAAAAAAAAAATAAGAAGGAAAATTCGTCCAAAAAGAAAGAAGAAGCAAAAAGTGTTGAAATCTGACTTTTTGGAGTATTTATAGAAGTTATGTAGTTCCTACAGTGAAGAAGACAAGGAAAGAAGCTGATTTTTCAAGAATATACAAGGAGAATCAAAGATTTTAGCATTCTACAAGGAGTTTGACCAAAGTCTAAGCATCCTTCCAAAACAAGCTAAGATTGTTTTCCTACTCCTTTCCAAATTTTGGTTTGACTTTTCTAATCCTATTTTCATTCTGATTTCTTATTTCCTTGTTTGTTTTGGTTTTTTCTTTTCGTATTTAATTATTTTCAATCTTTATTCATGTCTTATTAGGTTTCCTAATCCCATCAGGATTCCTATATTGTTTTCCTAGTTCTATTAGGATTTCTAGTTCTTGTTTCATTGAGTCTTTAAACTTTGGATTTTATTCACATTGTAATTTAGTAAAAATCATATTAATTTGATTTTTGCAACTAATCTTAGCAAGAGATTGAGTGGAAAAATGCTAAGTGTGAGCACATCTAAAGAAAAGCCATTGATTGTGTGTAAAACTAAACACGAGTGAACTTGAGTGTCAAAACTACTTGAGCGAAACACGTGAGCGAGTGAAGTGAGGAAACTATTCTTTACTTTACTAACTCTATTTAGTAGCTTCAAGATGAGTGGAACCCAAGGGAATCCACACGGGAAAGTAGATAAATTTCAAGCCTTGTATGACTTACTCTAAGCTGTGGAGAGAAGGACAAATGATAGATTGGATCAAATGGAGCGAAGAAGCAATGAAAGGATCGAAAGATTAGAAGTTTCAGTTACAAGGGGACAGCCACCCAATACTCCAAGGCAAGCCAAGCAAATCTAAAGAAGAGTTTGGAATGAAAATAAGGATGAAATCGAGTCCCTTGGTGATAATGAGGAGGAAGAAGAAGTAAGGCCAAGAGCTAGACAAGATAACAGCAATGGTGGAATAAAACTGAAAATTCTAACATTTCATCGAAGAATAGATCCCGAAGCATACTTGGATTGGGAAAAGAAGATTGAGTTGGTGTTCAATTGTTATAACTACACCGAATCCAAGAATTGAAGCTTGCTGTGGCTGTATTTGACGGATATGCCATTACTTGGTGGGATGATACCAAGCAAAAAAGGAGAAGAAATAGAAAAAGACCTATAAAAGAATGGAGGGACTTAAAGGCAATCATGAAAAGGAGATTTGTACTAAGCCACTACTATAGGGAGCTGTACAATCGTCTTTAAAACCTATCTCAAGGGTCCAAAAATGTTGACGAATACTACAAAGAGATGGAGGTAGCCATGATTCGAGCAAATGTGGAAAAAGATAATGAGGCTACAATGGCAAGGTTCCTCAAAGGGTTGAATAAGGAGATTGCAAATGTGGTTGAGCTGCAACCATATATGGAGCTTGAAGATTTGCTTCATCTTGCTTTGAAGGTTGAGAAGTAGTTGAAGAAGAGGAGTACCAATCAGCTATCTACCTCTTATAATGCAACATTCAAATCAAATTGGAGAAAAGATGACAAGGCTTTTTCATCCAAGCCTAGAGCTGATTCCAAGGAAGCTCCAAAGACACCCATCCCAAGCAAGGACAAAGGTAAAGCTACACCTTCTAGTTTTGGAAATATTATGTGCTTTAAATGTCAAGGTGTAGGTCACTACAAGAAGGATTGTCCAAATAAAAGAACCATAATCATGCTTGATGAGGAGTACTATTCGGCTAGTGAAGAAGAAGTTGAAGAAGAAAGAATACGACCTCTTAAAGATGCAAGTGACGAAGAGGACAACAACCAACCACAAATAGCCGAATGTGGGAGGTCTTTTGTCACAAGGAGATCGTTGAACATGCAAATCTAACATGATGATAATGTGCAACAAAGGGAAAATCTGTTTCAAACTAGATATCTTGTAAAAGATAGAGTTTGTGATGTAATCATAGATAGGGGTAGTGTAACCAATGTAGCAAGCACCACTTTAGTTGGGAAACCAGGGTTACCTACTATTAAGCATCCTCACCCTTATAAACTAAAATGGCTTAATGATTGTGGGGAAATTAAGGTGACAAGGCAAGTTCTAGTAGCTTTCAAGATAGGCAGGTATAATGATGAGATTTTATTTGATGTTGTGCCTATGCAAGCAAGTCATCTGTTGTTAAGGTGCCCTTGGCAATTTGATAGAAGGGTGATGCATAATGGCTACACCAATCACTACACTTTTGAGAAAGATGGAAGAAAGATAACTCTTGCACCACTTTCACCTAGAGAAATCTATAAGAATGAGCTAACAAGAATTCAAAAGGAGAGAGAAGACAAGAGTGAAAAAAAGAGTGTAAATGATGTACCAAAAGAAAGAGAAAGTGCAAAAGAAAAAAGTCGCAAAAATCTTGAGAAAGGAAAGAAAATGAGCTTGAGTGAGAAAAATGAGGGAAAAGAAATTGTTGAAAGTAAAAAGAAACATGTGAACTTTTATGCAAAGGGAAGTGATGTTAGGGAAGCTTGGTTTTCAAAGAAAAGCATACTTGTACTCACATACAAGGAGCTTTATTTTAACACTAATGACCTTAATGTTTCTTTGCCTAGTGTTTTTGTTTTTCTTTTACAGGAATTTGAGGATGTCTTTCCTGAAGAGATACCTAGTGGATTGCCACCCATTAGGGGTATTGAGCATCAAATCGATTTTATTCCTGGTGCATCGATTCCAAATAGACTAGCCTATAGAAGTAACCTCGAGGAAACAAAGGAGCTTCAAAGGCAGGTTATGGAGTTGTTAGCTAAAGGACATGTTAGAGAAAGTATGAGTCCATATGCTGTGCCCGTTTTGCTAGTACCTAAGAAAGATGGTTCTTGGCATATGTGTGTTGATTGTCGTGCAATTAATAACATTATGGTAAAGTATCGCCATCCTATTCCTAGGTTAGATGATATGCTTGATGAGTTGCATGGTTCTGCTATCTTTAGCAAAATTGATTTGAAAAGTGGATATCACCAAATTAGAATGATGGAAGGTGATGAATGGAAAACTATCTTTAAAACAAAATATAGTTTGTATGAATGGTTAGTTATGCCTTTTGGCTTGACTAATGCACCTAGTACTTTCATGAGACTTATGAACCATGTCTTGAGAAATTTTATTGGTAAGTTTGTTGTTGTATATTTTGATGATATTCTTGTCTATCCTAAAAGCATAGATAAACACTTAGAACATTTAAGGTATGTGCTTGATGTGTTGAGAAATGAAAAATTGTTTGCTAACCTTAAAAAGTGTTCTTTTTGTTTAGATAGGATTGTGTTTTTAGGATTTGTGGTTAGTGCTCAAGGTGTTGAAGTTGATGAAGAAAAGGTAAGTGCTATAAAAAATTAGCCTATTCCTACATTAGTAAGTGAGGTAAGAAGTTTTCATGGTTTGGCTAGTTTTTATAGACGTTTTGTAAAAGATTTTAGCACCGTAGCTGCACCTCTAATAGAGGTAATTAAAACGAATTGTTTTTTTAAGTGGGGAAAAGAACAAGAAGATGCATTTAATTCATTGAAAGATAAGCTATGTAAGGCACCCATTCTTGCTTTGCATAACTTTAATGATATTTTTGAGATTGAGTGTGATGCATTAGGTGTAGGTATTGGGGCTATCCTTATGCAAGGAAAAAGGCCAATTGCCTATTTTAGTGAAAAGCTCCATGGTGTCTCATTGAAATACCCCACTTATGACAAGGAGCTCTATGCTTTAGTTAGAGCTTTGGAGACTTGGCAACACTACCTTTAGCCTAAGGAGTTTGTAATTCACACCGACCATCAATCCTTGAAATTCCTAAAAGGGCAAGGTAAGTTGAATAAGAGGCATGCCAAATGGGTTGAGTTCATTGAGACCTTTCCATATGTAATCAAATACAAGCAAGGTAAGGAGAACATTGTGGCTAATGCACTGTCAAGAAGGTATGCTTTATTTAATGCTTTGGATGCAAGAATGCTTGGGTTTGAAAATATTAAATCTCTGTATGTTGATGATTCTGATTTTTCTAGCATTTTCAAAGCAAGTGAGAAAGTTGCATTTGGTAAATTCTATAGAATGGATGGGTTTTTGTTTAAAGAAAATAGGCTTTGCATACCTATTTGTTCTATGAGAGAACTGCTTATTAAGGAGGCATATGGGAGAGGGTTAATGGGACATTTTGGCATCACTAAAACTTTAGATACTTTACATGAACACTTATATTGGCCTAAAATGAAAAGAGATGTACATAGAATTTGTGATAGATGTGTTGTGTGCAAGCAAGCTAAATCTAAAGTTTTGAATCAAGGTTTGTATACTCCTTTACCTATTTCTAGTAACCCTTGGACTGATATTTCTATGGATTCTATTTTAGGGTTGCCTAAATCAAAAAAAGGGGAAGATTCTATCTTTGTGGTGGTTGATAGGTTTTCCAAAATGTCACATTTCATTCCTTGTAATAAAACTGATGATGCCACCAACATTGCTAATTTATTCTTTAGGGAAGTGGTACATTTGCATGGCATTCCTAAAACTATTGTTCGTGATAGGGATGTTAAGTTTCTAAGTCATTTTTGGAAAGTTTTGTGGAGTAAAATTGGAACCAAATTGTTGTTTTCTACTACTTGTCATCCACAAACTGATGGTCAAACTGAAGTTGTTAATAGGACTTTAGGAACTTTGTTGCATGCTATTGTCCAAAAGAACTTAAAGAATTAGGAAGAATGCATTCCATTTGTTGAGTTTGCTTATAATAGAGTTGTGCATTCTACTATTGGTTTCTCACCTTTTGAAATTGGTTATGGTTTTAATCCTCTAGCCCCTTTGGATTTAATGCCTTTACCTTGAAATGAAAGGAGTAGTTTGGATGGGAAGAGAAAGGCAGATTTGGTTAAGAAACTATATGAGGAGGTGCGCAAGAATATTGAGAAGCAAAATCAATAAATAGCAAGCCAAGTGAATAAGGGAAGGAGGCATGTTGTATTCAAACCAGGTGATTGGGTTTGGGTGCATATGAGAAAATAAAGATTTCCAACTCAAAGGAAGATAAAGCTTCATCCAAGGGGAGATGGACCTTTTCAAGTAGTTGAAAAGATCAATGACAATGCATACAAGCTGGACCTACCTGGTGAGTATAATGTGAGTGCTACCTTTAATGTTAGTGATCTTTCTCCTTTTGATGTAAGTCTTGGAGATTCATGGACGAATCATCTTGAGGAGGGAAGGAGGGAATGATGCAGACAACAAAGCATACAAAGGCAAGGATCTAATTCAACTTCCCAATGGTCCTATTATGAATGAAGAAATTCAAGGAAACACTAAACAGGATGATTCAAGACTTGTGGAATGATCTTGCCACAATTCAAGAATGTAAAAATGAATCATTCATCAAAATGGGGATTCAAGACTCAAATCAAAGTTTGGTGACAATGATTCAAGTGGATGAAGGCCAAAACATGGGAATGTACCTAGGCCTTTAGTTTATTTTTTTATGTTTTTGGGTCCCTATCAATATGATATAAGCCCAAGTTCAAATAAATTAAGTGTGCTTATGTAATTAATGAGTTTTGGGCCTATTTATGATAGGTATAAATCCCAAAACGAGTTTAGATTTATTTCTTGTTTAGGAATCAATTTCTAATTAGGAAACTTCAATCTTTGTTTAGGAAGATTCCCTAGTCTATGTTTTATTCTAATTTAGGATGAACTTATAATTATTAGTTGTCTAGGAATCAATTTCTAACTAGGAAACTTTAATTCTTATTTAAGAAAGATTCCCTAGTCTATGTTTTATTCCAATTTAGGGTTGAACCTATAATTATTAGTTGTCTAGGAATCAATTTCTAACTAGAAAATTTTAATACTTGTTTAGGAAAGATTCCTTAGTCTATGTTTTATTTCCATTTAGGGTTGAGCCTCTATATAAACTCAACCATTAATGTAAAATAGAGTTAGATTTTGATAAATAAAAAATTCAATTTTTCATAAGAGTGTTATCTCTTGTTTTTGATTATTGCTTGAATCAAGTTCATACAATCAAAGCTAATTACTTTGTGCATGTTTATTCCAAGGTTCTTTTTCACAAGTTGGTATTGTGTTGCGAAGATCATCATCCAAAGGAAATCATATTCCAAGGTGCTCTGTCACGGATTGGAATTAGGTCACGGACTTGGGGAAAATCTGATTTAGCTTTCCAAGGAGTTGCTTCCAAGCGTAAATATATTGGGTCTCAAGTTTAATATACTTGGGGTTTGTATCAATAAGCTTTATTTAAGTCGGTGAAATGCACACACATCCTATACAATCCATTTGATTTTTTTCAACAACACCACATTGGCAAGCCAATCAAGGTACTGCACCTCCCTTATAAATCCTGCCTCCATTAACTTGTCCACCTCACTATCTGTTGCCGCTTGTCTTTCTAGTCCAAAGCACCTCTTTTTCTATTTGATTAGTTTGAATACAGGATCCATATTGAGTTTGTGAGTCAAGATGTTAGGGCTGATGCCCTTCACATTAGCTGAGGACAATGCAATGCTAGATGAATTGGATATTAGGAATTGGTGCCCCTAAGCTTTCTATTCTTCTTCAAGCAATGCATTCACCAGTAAATATTTTCCTAATTTCTCTCCTCTTACAAGTAATTTTTCTAGTTTTTCCACAAGCTCAATTAGCTGCCCAGGAATCTCGATTGTTGCATCAACCAGTGCTACATCTTTTGTTTTAGTGGGGGAAATTTTTTTTTCTTTTTCTTTTTTGGTTCTCTTCGTTCTTGTACCCTATAAATGTGAACTTCCCCTCCTTTCGGTTTGCGTATTAACATTCTTAAATGCCTGATATTAGTGCTCACATCTATATCATAGAGGAGGGGTTTTCTGATTAGAATATTATATGCCAAAGGTAATCTGACTACCCCAAAATTAGCCATGGTGATGACATTTTCTATGGCTATTCCTAAGGTGATGGGTAATTTAGCTATTCCTACTGATGGCACTTCTGATTTGTCTAATTTGAGAACTGGTGTTCCCACATCTTATAACTCACTTTCTTTCAGTCCCATTTTGGTATACACGTCAGTGATAAGGAGATTAACTGAACTACCATCATCGACCAAGATCCTCTTCATAAACAAATTTATGACCACAGCCTGTACAACTAATGGGTCTGAGTAGGAGTATTGTAGGCTACTTTTGTCTTCTCTACTAGCTGATTCTAATAGCACAAGAGTTTCTCTTTTTCTTTGGCAAGTTTTAATCTTATTGTGACTTTTTAGCTCGTCAAGCCCCTTGGTTAGATAGTTGATTACTCATGCTGAACCATCATTCACCACTTGTTTCCCTTTATCTCTATTTATTTTTGCTTGATTGTGGTTGTTGTTTTTTTTTTTTATGAAGTTCCCTAGATACCCCTGCTTAATCAACCTTTTGATCTCTTCCATCAATTGCCAGCAACCATCGTTGTTATGCCCATAAGTATTATGGAATAAATAGAACTTATTCCTGTTTCTCTTATCTACCGATTTTAACAATGGTTGGGGGCAAACTCAAATGTCTTTGTCTTTAAATAATGCTAACACCTCAGTCGGGCTCACTATTAGAGGAGTCATTTTGGATAGATCTGGAGTATAAGATGTTTGACTTTTACCACTATTATTTCATCCTCCTGTCAAACTCTTTCTAGATCCTACATCTTGCTTCTTTATTTTAGGCTCTCCTCCTAGGCCTTCCCCCATTTTCTTCTTCTTGAAGACAAATGCATCATCCTGCTTGATGTACTTTTGGCTGATCACCATGGCCTCTTCCAAGGTGGTGGAAGTATATTTGTATAGCCCTTTGAAATAATCAGAATGATTGGTGCCATTTTACAATGCTTCCACTGTTCGGGCTTGATCCAAGTGGGTGACTTTCAAGGCTTCTTTGTTAAAGTGAGCCATATAGTCCCTTAAGGACTCTCCCTCTTTTCGAGTGATAGCTTCTAAGGTTTGAGTTCATTTCCCCATAAGGATGCTAGCCATAAACCTTTGCATGAAACTATGGCGAGCTAGCCAAAGTTTGAGATACTCTCTTCCTTCAAACTATCAAACCACCTGGTCACTGCTCCTTCTAATGATCCTCGAAAAGCTCTGCAAAGCACCTCGTCACTCCTTGTTTAGAGTTCTACTGCATGTTTATAGTCCATCACATGGACTTTGGGATCTATCTCTCCACTGTATTTTTTCAGCATTGGAGACTTAAATTTATTAGGCATCTTATATTATTGGAATAACCTAGTAAAAGGAGATTTTAGTGCTACTTAAAGCTTTTGTCCACCGACTTCCTTCTTGTCTCCCTAGTGAGCTCATCTAGGAATTTTTTGACCATGTCCCTTATATCTTCTGTGTTTTTTTACTAGCCACTTCTTATTCATCTTCACTCTTGTTGTAAGATAAGGATTTACAAAAACTCTACTCATAGTCCCTACATCTTTTCTTATGTCTTCTATTTCTCTGATTGTCCCAATCTCAATCATCTCTTTCTTAAGTTCATCATCTTTCTTCACTCTTACTTCAACTTTTAGTACAAAAACTTTCCTCTTGGCCAGTAAGATGTGTCCTTTTAGGTAAAAGGGCATCTTCCTTAATGCGAGATGGTCCTTTAAGCTGGGATCTTTTACATTAGACCTTCTTCCTCTACTTCGCTTAGTTCAACGATCCCTCTTTAGATCTACTTTAGGTGTTTCCTTGAAGTCCAGCCTCCGGTTCAAGTATCCTTCTTGCACTATTTCTGTGCCAGCTCAAGTGTTAGGTAATGTGGTATTTTGTAGGGTCTATAGCATTGTTGTCGTGGTGTAAATTGGGTTAGTTTCCACAAAATGTGAACAACTGTGTAAAAATAATAATAAGAAAAATCTCTGGTTAATTAGAGGAGTCACAACAGTCTCACTTAAAACTAGCTTAGACTCTATCGTCTTTTTGATAGAATTTTTCCTAGAATAACTTAAGCATAATATATCACCAAATAAAATACCCAATAATAGCTATTAAATAAATAATAAAGAGAACACTAAGATTTTAACGAGGTTCAACAATTTATGCCTACATACTCGGACACCACCAAAATAATATTCCACTATTTCAAAAAAAATATTACAAAGTGAAATAATATAAGAGAGAGAAGGGAGAAATAATAATTAAGCCTTAGAAATGAGATAGAGATTTAATATTTAAGATGATTTGCAAAGCTTAGGTACTTGCCTTTTATAAGCAATAAACCCCTCCTATGCCAACTAACATTTGCACATTTGTCAAAGATGAAAACAAATATGGCTGCCTATGTCAATAAAAAAAAAAAAAAAAAAAAGGTGCCAACCAATCTTAACTAATATATTTTCAAAATGTGGACCATTTTGAGGAGACATTTGAACAAATCTCCACTTTGGCATTCTCAAAATCTTAGCTAAACATTCTCTAGACTCTCTTTTTACAAACTTCAATAGTGTCACCAAATGCGCTTTGAAGAACCATACTTCAAATTCTAAGAACATTTATCAAGTCTAAACAATGTTAGAACTTGACACTTGTCATTATCTTAGTTGTCATATCTACAGGATTTTTAGCGGTTGGAATCTTCTGAAGTAGTATATGACCTTCTTCAATAATCTCCCTCACAAAATGATAACGAACATTAATATGCTTTCTTCTTGTATGATACACTTGGTTCTTTGCTAAACAAATAGCACTCTGACTGTTATAATGCACTTTGACATGCTTATGACTAACTCCTAAGTCATTCAGCAACCCTTGAAGCCAAATAGCCTCCTTAACAGCTTCTGTAGCTGCCATGTACTCTACCTCAATTGTAGACAAAGCAACTGTTGACTGTAAGGTAGACCTCTAACTAACCGGTGACTTTGCAAGAGTAAACATATAACCAGTAGTAGATTGACATTTGTCTAAATCACCAGCATAGTCAGAATTATAATATCCAATTATACAATGACCAACTTTCTCATCCCACTCAAATAGTAAATCAACATCTGTAGTATTCTGAATATACTGCAGAATCCATTTCACAACTTGCCAATGTCCTTTGCTAGGATCATGTGTGCACCTACTCACAACTCCAACTATTTGTGAAATGTCATGCCTTGTACACACCATAGCATACATTAAGCTACCAACAACATTTGCATATTGAACCTTTGACATATATTTTCATTCTTCATCACTCTTTGGAGATAAAGATGCATTGAGTTTGAAATGAGGAGAAAGCATAGTACTAACTAGTTTTGTCTCTTCATCCATCCCAAAATGATTTATCACCTTTCTCAAATATTATTTCTGAGTCAAATAGAGTCTCTCCAATTTTCTATCTCTGCTTATATCCATGCTGAGAATCTTCTTGGCTTCACCCAAATCTTTCATCTCAAACTCTTAATTTAGCTTAGCCTTCAACTTCTCAATCTCTCTTTTATTCTTTGAAGCTATCAACATATCATCAACATAAAAGAGAAGATAGATAAAGGATCCATCTTGTAGCTTACACAAATATACACAGTCATCATATTTGATTCTCGTCTACTTCTGCCTTATTATAAACTTATCAAATCATTTGTACCACTACCTTAGAGATTGCTCTAATCCATACAAGGATTTGTTCAATCTGCACACCATATTCTTTTTTCCAGCAACCTTAAATCCTTCAGGCTAACTCATATAGATTTCCTTTTCCAAGTCTCCACGTAAAAATGCAGTTTACATCCAGTTGAACTAGTTCCTAATCCATTTGCACTTCCAAGGCTAATAGAATTCTGATAGAGGAATGTTTAACAATTGGGGAAAACACTTCATTATAATCAATTCCCTCTGTCTGTACATTACCCTTAGCTACCAATCTTGCCTTGTAGTGAGTATCATTCTTGTTAGGAAATCCCTCTTTCTTTACATAAACCCATTTGTAACCAATTGCCTTCTTTTTCTTAAGCAAACTTGCTAGCTTCCATGTTTGATTTTTCTCAAGGGATTACATCTCTTATTCCATAGCCTTCTTCCACTTTTCTTCTTCAGAGCTCTGTACAGCTTCTCTATAAGTGGTAGGAATTTCATTATTTTCAATTTGAGATGCATAAGTCACCATATCTTCAAGATAAACAAGTTTCTTTATGTTCCTTTTTGGCTTACTAAGTGTAATTGGTATATGTTGTTGTGGAGGTTCTTGTGCAGGAACCTCTGCTTCCTTATATGATTCACTTCTACCATTTCTTCAAACTCCTCATCTAGTGTAGGAGTATTAGATTCTACTATTGCTGGGTCAGCTACTCTTCTTCTATCAAATTCCACTTGTTTAGGAGTACGCTCCACCTGCTGTGGAGTACCATTTGTCTACTCATCTGTTACCTTCTTCAACGTGGTAGACTTATCAAAGGTAACATCCCTGCTGAAAATTATTATCTTTGTTTTAGGGCACCATAAGCAATATCATTTAACACTAGAGGAAAACCCCATAAAGATAGCTTTCTTTGCCTTTGGATCCAACTTTGATTCCTTAACATGGTAGTATGCAGTGGAACCAAGCACACGCAAGGAATTATAATTTGTAGCAGGTTTTCCATACCACACCTCCAAAGGTGTTTTACCATTAATAGCATTTGATGTCAGTTGATTAATAGCCTAAAACTGTCTAGCCAACCCAGCATTTGACAACATACACCGAACTTTTTCCAGTAGAGTTTGATTCATGGATTCTGCCATGCGCTTCTGCTATGGTGTATTTCTAACAATGAAGTGTCTGACAATTCCTTCATCTTGGTAAAGTTTCATAAAAGGATCACTCTTGTATTCTCCGCCATTATCAGTTTCGAGACATTTGATCTTTTTGCCAATCTAAGTTTCCACCATCTTCTTCCATATGAGGAAAACTCCCAACACTTCATCCTTCGCTTTCAATGTATACTCTTCAATGTATACACCCACACTTTTTAGGAAAAATCATCAACAATGGTAACATAATAGTGTTTATCTCCCATTAAAGCTGTTTTGGAAGGTCCTCGCACATCTAAGTGAACATAATCCATAATCCCCGTGGCATCATGGATTGTAGTGCCAAACTTCACTCTAGTTTACTTCCCTTTGATGCAATGCTCACAGAAGTCCAGTTTACATGTTTGAAATCCTTTTAATAATCCTTGATTTTCTAGAAGTTTCAAGGATTTCACTAGCTTGCCCCAAGCTGTAACAACCCACATCCACCCTAGGAGTTTTCACTACCAATTTGTTTGACTTAAAACTATTAAGACTAAGCGTGTGGTTTTATAGGAATTTATGTGCTATGAGATTGATGAGTATGTGGCATGTTAAATTAATTCTAATATGCATAATATGAGTTATTATTATGAAATATATGATTTATATGAAGTGCATTAGCATAAATTAATTTATTTTACATAAAATAAATTTTCATGCAAAAAGGTGATTTTTCAGCATAAAATAATTTTATGAATATTTTTAAAATATTTTTAAATAAATATTTTAGGGAAATTTTAATGAAAATAATAAGAAAAATATTTTATTTTTAATTATTTATAATCAGCTCCAAAATTAACTAGAAAGCCTAAATATCCAAAAGCTCACTACACTAAAACACTCCTAACCTAGCTCATTAAGAGTAATCTTAGAAATTGCCCAAAACCCTACATATATAATGAGAATTTTGGCCAGCCCTTGTTTTCCAGCAGCCACCATCCTATTTTTCAGTATTTTGACAGAAAAATTCTCTCAAAATTATTCTCTTTACTGAAATTCATAAAATACCTTCAAAATTTGCGATTTCGCGACCGTTTCATAAGTTTTTCCTTTTCTTTCAATTTGCTATTTGATTTTATGAAACTAATCATGAGAAAATTATTTTGAACTGAATAATTACTAATTTTTATTTTTTAAATTTGGGCTAGGTGATTTCTTGAGAGAAAAATCGATTTTTCTACTGAAAACACCAACCTTTCTATGCAATTTCTTTAAAGGTGAATCCTACAACTCAAAATTGAAATTTTCATGCATAAACACTACTAGGGGGGCAATTCCTAAATATTTGTTTTCTAAATGGATTTGATGTGTTTAGATGAAAAATATCAAATTTAAACATATTTCTGCATATTACTGTTATGACCGAAAAGTTTCAGAAAACAAGGAAATTCAAGGTTTTCGTTATAGAACTTGAAAGTTGGAAAATTCTATGATTATGTACGTATGTGGCTGCTGATTTGTGTATGATGGAATTCTAAACTGATATTTATTTTGTTTGGATGAAAAATAATGATTTAAATCAGGTGTTTACATATTTCTGTAATGAACGAAAAATGCGGAAAGCTAGAAAACTCATGATTTTCACTCTAAAACACTGAACTTAGAATTTTCATGCATAAGACATGTCAATGGCTGCCAATTTGTACATATTAATGTTCATAATTGATATTTGTTGTGATTGAATGAAAAATAATAGTTTAAAACACCTGTTTATATATTACTGTAATAGCCAGAAAGCACCTGAAACAAGAAAGGTTTATGGTTTTCACCCTAACACCTAAAGTTGGAAAATTTTCATGCATATGGATTTATATATGTGCCAATTCCTACATGTTTCTGTTCTAAAATGATTTTTGTTATGTTTACATGAAAAATCTTGGTTCAAACCATGTTTTTACATATTACTGTAATAGACAAAAAGTAAGAAAAGTAAGAAAATTCAGATTTTCTCTTTAATGGAGTATTCGGCCATTGTTGGGATTTTTATCTCAACGTGTAAAATTTTTATGTAGTGTATTTTAATGATTATTGACATGTATGAATGAATGATAAATAGTTAAATTGCATGTTGGTTGAAGGAATGACTCTAGACAAGGCTAGAGGCAATTTGGTATACTTAAGGTATCTTAACCTTATATTGTGATAAGTATGCGAATGTGATTGGATAATATGGAAGTAGGTTGTATGATAACTTGAAAATGAATTAATTATCTTGAATTGATGAAGAGATTGATTGAACGAATTGATCATAAGAGATAAGCATGGCACTTGAAAGGTTATTTATTAAGTTGACATATATGAAAGTGTTAAATGTACTGAGATGATTATTAAAGTGAATTGATATTAAGATAATGACGTTGTGTTGACCTTAGAAAGGTATTGACATGAATTATAATGTGTTTTCATATGGGCCTATAAAGGCTAAGTGTATAAAACTTTTAAAGTCAACATGTTATGTGCAAGTGATGAAGTGCACTCATACGTGCAACTCTAAGTGTATGAGATAGGATAGCATGATGATTAAATAAATACTGAGTATTAAATTAAATATTATGTTAGAGCTTGAGGAGTTTTAGAGGTTCAAGGGCTACAAGTACTAGGAGCGAAAGAACCATAAGGTGAGTAAACATTATGCTTTAAGTTACAAGTACAAGTTATCATGTTATGTAGACCCTTAATATCTTGAAACCCAAGTTCTTTCCTACTTTTAATTATGATTGAATAATTTCTTTGTAAGCTTGGGTTGCTAAAGGAAATTTGGCCCAAAGCCATTTTTGATTACTCAATTATAATAAAGAACCTTTGTGATTATTGCCCTAATTTATATCCTTTCTAGAACTACACTGTTATTTATCTTTTGTTTGATAAATTAAACATCTATTGTTATTGTGCCACATATGATTGCATTTCTTCAATGTTATTTTTATAAGTGATTACCATTAGCTCTAACAATGGTACCCATAACCCTTTTTATGCAAAAATTCTCATACTGATGAGAGTAATCATTGGCTATGTGATACTCATACTGATGAGAGTAATCATCGGCTATTTGTTCGAGTGATTATGGCAATAGCCTTTGCTCTATGTGTTCAAGTGATTATGGCAATAGCCTTCACTCTATGTGTTCAAGTTATATGGCAGCAACCTTCACTTTACGTGTTATATGTTATAAATGTGATTTCTGCAAACCTTTCTAAATTGCAAACTATGAATCATGAACTATAAGTTATGAGCTATAAGCCCTTTCTAAGGGATATGTGTTATTGTATAAGTCCTATTATTTACTCATTGAGATTATCTATCTCATCCCTTCTTCCTTGTGTGGTTCCAGGTGAGCATTATGAGGAGGCAAGGTGATTGCTCAAGCTACCTACTCCACTTGGGAAATTCCCTTGTTAAAGTTATAATAATACCATACTATGTTGAGTCCTTAGACGCTCCGGGAATTATCATGGAAACTTTATTTTAAAATATTATATTGGTGACTTTTATTTGGAGTCTTATTATTATTTTCTTATGAATTTTATTAAAGTATATCTTTTTAGTTTCCGCAACTTAAGGTTTTTCCTTTATAAAAGGTTTTTATTAAGATAATGTATGAGGTTCGGTACAATCCTAGGCAAAGTTATTATATACATGAGTGGGTTCTTCGAGTGTAGATGACCTTATGTCTCCCCATATTCTAGGATCATCATATCTTTAAAGTTGGGATGTGACACAAGTGCATATGTTATAATATGGTTGCTTCTAGCTCATGATCATCACTAGAAACTGCTATTGTTGTTTCGATAACTACATTACCTTCATAGTAATATATGTTATTACTCCTCCGAACTCCTTTTATTACTACAAGCGCACCTGAGATGATCTTCATTACTCCATTTTTAGCTACACCTCAAAGCCCTTATCTTCTAAGACTCCTACAGAAATGAGGTTTCTTGACAAATTAGGCACATATCTGACATCTGTCAGAATTCTAATTGATCCATCATGATTTCTCAATCAAATTGAAACCGATTCTAGTTGTCTTACAAAGACTATCATTTGCAGTATAAACAACTCCACCTTTAATTTCTTCAAAATAAAAAAACCAATCCTGATTGGGACATATATGGTGGCTACAGACTGAATCCAGGATCCAGACATCTGAACTACTAGATGATGGCATCAATGCTAATGAAAGGTCTGAGTCTGTATCTATGTACTCAACTACATTTGAATCTGCAACAGCTTTTTCGTTGTTATTTTTTAGCTTTAGGCAATCCTTTTTCTAGTGCCCTTTTTTTCAACAAAATGCACATTCATCTTTGCCTACTTTGGATTTTGATCTCCCCTTTTTTCCTTTGCTTCTTTTCCGTGAACGACCTCTGACTACCAAAGCTTCTACTACTTAATTATTGATCTCCTTTTTATCTTTTCTTCTCAATTCATAACTATATAGTGTAGCGCAAACTTCACTGAGAGACACCTCAGCCTTCCTATGGAGTAGAGTAGTTTCAAGGAACTCAAACTTCTCAAGAAGAGATCCCAACAACATTAGGGCCAGATCTTCATCTTCAAAAGTCACATCCAAATTCATCAGGTCTACTACAAGCTGAATGAAATTGGTGATGTGATCATTCATCGTGGTACCAAGAACATATGTGAATATGAATAGTCTCTTCTTCATATGGAGTTTATTTTGACTGCTCTTTTTCGAGAATTTTTCCTCCAGTGCCTTCCACAATTTACTTGCAAAAGTTTCTTTACAGAAAGCATACTTATGCTCTCTGGACAGGCATGATTGAATAGTACCATATGCTATATGATTAATTATTTTCCATTCCTTCTCATCAACACCATTTGGTTTCTCTTCTTTAATGGTAATATCTAAACCTTGCTGAAATAAGGCGTCTAGAACTTCACCTTGCCACATGCCGAAATGGCCTATACAATAAAAAATTTCCAATACAATTCTCGTATTTGCCACCATAGTTTTGGTCAAAATTGATGAAGTAGGAGCTACGGTTGTGGTTGATGTGGATGTATTTTCGCTTTCGGCCATTTCTACTTTAAAATTTATTTAATAGCTTTCAATATGCAGAATACCCAAGATCTAAGGAAACTTTTCTGATGTGGAAGATCAAATTAAACTGCAACCACAGAGCATACTCAATAGCCTCAACTCTGATACCATTTGTCATGGAAATTGTGTTAGTTTCCACCAAATGTGAACAACTATGCAAAAATTATAATAAGGCAAATTTCTAGTTAATTAGAGGAGTCACAATGGTTTCACTTAAAACCCAATTAGCTTAGACTCTTATCATCTTTTTGACAGAATTTTTCCTAAAATAACTTAAGCAATATATCACCAAAATAAAATACCCAACAATAGCTATTAAATAAATAATAAAGAGAACACCAAGATTTTAATGAAATTCAGCCAATTATGCCTACATCCTCAGATGCCACCAAAATAATATTCCACTATTTCAAAAAAATATTACAAAGTGAAATAATACAAAAGAGAGAAGAGAGAAATAACAGTTAAGTTTTATAAATGAGAGAGAGACTTAATGTTTGAGATGATTTGCAAAACTTAGGTTCTTGCCTTTTATAGGCAACAAACACCTCCTATGCCAACTAAAATTTGCACATTTGTCAAAGATGAAAAACAAATATGACTGCCTATGTCAAAAAAGAAAAAAAAAAGGTGTCAACCAATCTTGGCTAATATATTTTCAATATGTGGACCATTTTGAGGAGCCATTTCAACAATTGTAATAATTACAATGTAGACGCAACTTCTGGTATCAGGACCACATATTAATTAGTGCTAATTTTAGGAATGTAAGAGTTGAATTATTGCAATGCTGCATTGACGTTAATGATGGGAGTGCGATTCTCATCCTGGTTGTGGATTTCGAATGAATTCAACTACTTCTAGGGTCCTTGGGAAGGGTTTCCTGGTCATTGTGACTACTAACTGCCATGATGGATATCCTTGCAAAAACTGTGAATGATTTCTTAAGGATACAATTCAACTAATCGTTCCTCACAGACGGCACCAATTTGATCAAGTTGAAACTCGACCAAACGAGAATTAGTTTAATAGAATTGGATTGAATGATGTGATTGAAATTGAGTTGAATAACCAAAGTATTTAGAGAATTTTATTGAGTTTGATTTTTCTACAATATGGTTGAATATGCCTTTAAAGCTTTATAATTGAAGTATTTATAGATTGCATGTTTTTGTCTTGTTTGGACAAGGAGTATGATTCTAATATGAATTACATGTTGAGTTTATAGTTTTTAATTTTGGATTCTTTATACAAATAAAAAATGGATTACTTCCTCCTTACTGATCTTGTATCACTTATTAGGCCTGAGCCCAATTTAGCATATTTACTCTCTCATCACTGCCATTTGTAAACTTTTGTTGTCCATGAGTAGTAGTCTTGGACCGCGACCAAGGATTCATTAACGCTACGCTAGCTCTTTGCTCGCTTTCCTAAGGTGACAACATTCATGCTATTAAAGTGCTAAAACTCCTCCCCATTTTGTTAGATCGAAGGTCTAAAGATTTGATCTCTAATCCTCCATTATCTATGGGAACCAAAGCTAATAGGAGATTGCTGGCTTTGACTAGAGGTGGCTGGAGTGCTCTTGCTGGTGAACCTTCACCAGCAATGGCCTAGTTCAATAAAAAGAATATTTAATAATAAGGCCAACAAAGTCACAAAGCACATTATTTAGGGATTACTTAAAAAAAATTATTTAAGGAAAACATCAAATGAAAAATAATATAAATTTTTTTATATAATATTATAATTTAATTTAAAATTTTATCAATTGCTTAAACTAAATAAAAAAAGTTATTTTTAATATAATATTTTTTTAGAAGTGTTTTTAATATAATAATATTGATCCTTATTCCTTGGTCTAAATAGTATAACGTCATCATATGAATTTGATATTTTTTTATATATGTAAAAAAATATATATGAATAAGATATTATATTTGAAAGAGGATAAATCCTAGATTTCCTATATCTTATAATTTAAAATAGACATCATTATAGATTTATAATCATTGGGGTTCAATTAAAATTTATGTTATATATAAAAACTTTAAAATAATGAATTGGAGTTCACTTGTATTTATTCAAGATTAATAGATAAATTCATTATATTTTAATGGTTAATCAAATACCTTTTGAAACTTTTCAAATTAAGTTTGACGATAAAAAAATAAAATTCAATTAAATTCGAGTTGAATTTTGAGGTTTAAGGTTTCTAATCAATTCGCGTTCAAATAATAACTATATTAACTTAATTTTATTTTATAATAATTGTTTGTTCGCTAAACTTAGTAAACAAATATTTTAGATTGTTTGAGTATGGATCCTGGTTACAGTATTGATAAAATCTCGAAATTCACTATTTGTCAACTATTTTAGGTACTTTTATCTGAAATTTACATTAACAAACACTATCTTTGGTATTTCTCCGAAATCTAATGCTATCTACTATTTTTTATGTTTTTTATATATCTATATGAATTTCTATATACGTCTCAAAGATACCGTTAACGTTAAATTTGGGAATATGTGCAGAGAAAATAATCTGAGAAAACTAATATATAAATGTCCGGCACCGTAATCAGTTTAGCAAGAATGTGATATTTAAATTTTAGAGAACTATCAATCAAAAAATTGGAAATATATAAGCCGAATTAGAGGCATCAACTCCAAGATCACTAAAAACCAGTTTTAGAGAAAATTTATGAGATATAGGAGTCAGTGACGATTTCACGCTGATATTTATAGAGTTCAGTAAAATCCTAAAACCTTATTTATTGCGAGTTGCAAACCGCTATTCTCATGATCCTTTCCTGGAATAGGCTTCTTAATCATGTTTTGGGCTTTTGATTTCACGACTAGCTATGGATGGATCTGCACATGAACCTAACTAAATAAGCCTTACGTCTAAACTGAGCCTTGATGGGCGGTGTAAACAATAATTAATAAGAATTATCTTCAATTTAAAATCAGAAAATAGTTAATTACTTATTAATACAACGTATAAATACATGTTAATATCTTTTTTTGGGGTTCTAATTTACAATTTTGTCACTGATTTTGAATCAAAATTTTTTTTTTATGTCAATTTACAAATTCATGAGATAATTAGCTCTATTGCAAATGAAAATTGATTATTAACTTGTCATTTGTTCGAAAAGTTACTGTGTCTATGATTTAATAAGTGATAAGTTGTTTATATTAACCTAATTTTTCTAAAATTAAATTTTCAATAAATAAAATAAACAAAGGTTTCAAAAATTTAAAATCTTCTGAAAAGATTAAAAATTCATAATTCATTAAAAAATCTAAATTCAACTGCAGTCAAAATAGAATTGAAAGTCCTAATAAATAAGAATAACCACTTGGTTGACATGCAAAAATATTTTTTTAAAGTTAAATACTATTGGCACATAAATTTCAAATTTTAACATGCATAAGTTATTGTTATTATTTTGTTAAATTTAAATATCATTTTTTGATAATATTGAATATAAATAAAATATACATATGTGCCAATTAAAAAATGTAAGAAGATATTATATATTTTGATTCATATAAATGTTAATTAGAATCTAAAAATATAGTGGGATGGGAAAAAAAAAATTTGATGAGACCTTTAAAAGCATAATGACAGAAAAATTTTGATAAGATAATTTCATGTAAAGTTAAATTTTGATAAGGTAATATCATATAAACTTAAATTTTTTAAACAACTTCTGAACTCAATTTTATTTTATATAAATTTGATATATAAATATTATTTTTTATTATAATTTTTGTAATTATTATAGTTGGTTGTTTATATAAATGGTACTCGACAATACAAGTTGATTAATGGTGTAAGTGAAGAAAGATAGGCTACATTAAAAGAAGTCACAAAATTATATATATATATATATATTCAAAATAAAAAATTAAATGAATTTTCTTGAAGTGCATAAAACTTGAATTTATGTTGTGAATTTTAATTCAATTTACATGCTAATAATTTGATGATTAATTTGAATGGAGAGATAATGATGGCTAAAATTGTATAAAACAATAAATTTGTATGCTTAACTGATAAAATTAAAAGAATTGGACAAAATTATGAAAAAAAAAAAAAAACCATATTTATTTGGCTATTAGGCCTATCATATTTTAATTTTAGAGCTTCCAATTTTTGTTATTTCACATTAAATATTTTTTCATATTTAAAATTTTTTATTACATAAATAAAACTTAATTATATGAAATATTTTTCAAAGGTTTAAAAATATTTTGAAAAATTACACTATTTTATTCATCATGAAAATTACTAAAATTACAGAAAAATAAAATCTAATTTTTTATATTTAAATTTTCAATTTTTTTTTATGAAAAGTAATATAATTATTTAGTAATTTTTAGGTTATTGTAAAAAAAAAATTATGAATTCTACTTTAATCATAAAACATATTTAATTTAAAAAAAAAATAAAACTTGAAGGCTTAATACTAGGTAATGAAAATTTAAAAGATTAATAGACAAAGTATAAAATTTGAGGCCTTAAAATGTATTTTTTACTATATCTAATCATACTTTTATTCTACTGAAAATATAGAGTTGTAAATTGGATGTTAAATTTTATAACATATGATCTATGTATTTTATATCACATTTTCGTTCTGTTTTTTTTTTTTTTTTTTTTTTTTTATTAAGTGGAGTTTTCTTTTCTAATTTTTTGGTTAATAGAGAGAGTGAAAAAAATATATATATATATATATGTTTTGGGGATGAAAATATAGTGTTACTTGAATGATTTTGACATTAAAATTTTATTTTAAAAGTCACCTGCTTAACTAATATGCAATGAATATTTTTACTTCAATTTGAAATAATATTTTGTTTACAGTTCCCAACAACATTTTTTTCTTTTTTACCAAATGATTTATAATTAAAGTTACAACAAATAATTTCTAACCAAATTTATCATAATTTCATTTTTTTTTATTAAGTGGAGTTTTCTTTTCTTATTTTTTGGTTAATAGAGAGAGTGAAAAAAATATATATATGTTTTGGCGGTGAAAATATAATGTTACTTGAATGATTTTGATATTAAAATTTTATCTTAAATGTCACCTGTTTAACTCATATGCAATGAATATTTTTACTTCAATTTGAAATAATATTTCGTTTATAGTTCCCAACAACATTTTTTTCTTTTTTACCATATAATTTATAATTAAAGTTACAACAAATAATTTCTAACCAAATTTATCATAATTTCATTTTTTTTTTAATCTTTAGCAAGGTTTATAAAAATGTTACTATTGACAAATTCATAGTATCGTTTACAACAAATGTGTCAAAAAAAAAAAAATGCCACGAAAACATAAACTATAGTGACATTTAACACAACCGTCAATTTACAAAAAAATATGTTATGATAGATAAGACATTTAAAAACATTTCTTATAAACGTTATTTAAGTGTCAATTTTTTCTTTTGAAGTAACATTTGCATAACATTTTGTTAGAAAAACGTCGCCTATATGCTATTTTTTTTTTTTGCAACAAAAATGGAGAGGAATCTTTGAGGCCGCTTACTGTGAAGTGCAATCAATTTCAGATAATAATACTCTGTTTGTTGGACCAATCTGTTTATTGGACCAATAATAAGTAATAGCTATATGATTCACTTGAACAAATACAAATTAAATAAAACATGTCTAATCTCAGGAGAGGGTAAATTGCCAGAAAATCACTATACATTAGTGATTTTTTCAATATGATCCTGAAACAATTTTTTTACAAGTAAATACCCAAAATTTCAAAATCATTTCGCTGAGTAGTTACCAGCTGGAAGCCAAATCTGAGACGCTAACATGTATTGCCATGTCAAAGAGAACTGCTGAGTCAACATGTCTATTAGATGCCATATTAACAAAAAGTGCCACATCAATATGCTACATCAAAATGGGCTCCACTTTTTTTTTTTAATTTTGTTAAAAAATTAAAAAAAAATTATTTTAAAAACTGACTTTTTTTTTTGTATAAACAAAGAATCTCTCTCACTCCTTTCATCTTCCTTACCCGATTTACTCACAATGCTCACCTTCATAAATATCTCAAATTCATCGCCACGATTTCTGCCTCTATCTCAAACCCTTACAGACATCAATTTCTACTTTCATCTCAAACCTCATGTACATCTCCCTCGACAAACCTCTTAGTCCATCTATTTCTCCCCTAGGGTTATCCTTGTGGTGAGCCTCTGCTTCATCAGCTTCATCACTAGGAGCCAACAAAACTAGACGAACTTATCATCAACAAGCCAGCATAATTAGACGAATTGAAAACAGCCACCACCACCAGTAGCAGGAGGTGGTGGGCTTCGACTCGGTTACAAATTGCTAATCTCGTTCTCTAGCATCTGTTGATCCTTGCAAACTAGATATGCATTAGTCTCTACTTGCTAGATCCAACATGATCCGCTATTAACAACAATTATACTAATTAAAATCTTGTATTAACAAGGTTGGATTTCTAAATTCCTCTATGTGAGGCAAATTATTAAAGTCCTCATCTGACATGGAACATTATTATCAAAGGCCTCAACTGACAAGGCACACTAATCAAAGACTTTTAGACGAGGTGGATTTCTAAGTCCTCGATTAATGAAGCAAATTATATAAAAACCTCTAGGTGAGGTAGTTTTCTAGGTCCTTGGTCAGTGATGTAAATTATTAATATCCTTTATCTCTGAGGTAGGTTTTCTTAAAGATCTTGGATTGAGGTGGAATTCTAAAGTCCTTCATAAGCAACATAAGATTTCTCTAAAATCCTTCATGAATGGGGCAGGATTTCTCTAAAATCCTCCATAAGTAAGGCAAGATTTTTCTAAAGTCCTCCATGAGCATGGTAGGTTCTATCTAAAGTCCTCTATTAGTGAGGTAGGTTTTTTCAAAGACCTCTTTATGATGTGGATTTCTAAGTCCTCATTCGACAAGACGAATTACTCCGAAAACCTCTAAGCAAGGTGGAATTCTAAAGTCCTTGGTTGACGAGGTAATTTATCTAAAGACCTCTAAAGACATCGAAGGAAGAACAATCGTGAATAAATTTAAAAGATATGAAGATTCAAAGCCATTTGGAAGACCTAAAAACTTGTTGTTATATGGAATATGTAAGTCCACGTACCACAACGTTGAAGACCTGAAGCTATTGACAATAAAAAGACCACACCATGATGTGTCAGGCATCTAGCTGCCTCTATATCGAACTCCGGAGCTCACATCTCTCTTTTGGCATCTAGTTGCCATCATATCAAGCTTATGCTCGCCTCCCCATTCAAACATTTAGCGGCATGCACAGCGAGCTCACCAAAAGCTATCATATTGGCTTTAATCTATAGTATAGAAGAATCTTACCACAATGAGATGATATATCTACTCCTTTAGTTTACTCTTTTGTACACTCGATCAGACTAGAGAGTGAGGATCTCTGATGTGGACAAAAAATAACCTCCAATAGTTAGAGGACACATGTACATAGTGGGTCTCAATTTTTTCCTATAAAAGTTAAAGAAAAAGGTAAAGGAAGGAAGGATACACTCTCTCTCCACTCATTCTTTAAAGCTCTTTCTCCATACACTCTCTCTCTATGCTCTCTATTATATTAGACAAGCTCATTGACTTGGGTATCACATGTTTCCCTTCGAGTCAGCTTCATGAAGTTCCTAATTGTCCTTTCCTTTGTCTATGGGCCCTTCACTAGACCTTTTTTTTTTTTTTTTTTTTTTTTATAGTATGAGGTAATTCATTCCTCATCATAAGTCAAACTCTTTTTAAACGAACCAAAAATGTATTTCTAAATATTTTTTTGTTTTGAAAGACTAGTGCATTTTCTGATAGATATTTGAAATGGAGTCAATTTATGAAATCATTTTCTTATATTTTTTCAAAATAAAAATAAATTAAAGGCCCACTTTCCAAATTCATTTTCAAATTTAAAGATTAATTTTCGAAATAAACCAATAGCCACTTTATCTGTGAATTTGAATCTAAAAGAGTATTTCTATTTCTAGCAAATTGAACCAATACTTAGGTAAGGCCTCACAAATCCGTATATGAAGTGAGAGAACGCAATAAATTGAATTTTTAGTGTTGAGAGTGGAGTTGCCAATAGAAAATGGCAGAGGTCAACGAGAGGCTACATATAGCGTTTCTATAACATGTCCGTGATTTGCTAGAAAATGAAAACACAATAGGTTGAATTGAGGGGTTTTTATTTTTTTATTTTATTTTATTTTTTTTTTGAAGGGTTATTCATGAAAGCCTAATAAGTTTGGAGGAAATTGCCATCTAGGATCCACTAGAATCCCAATGGGTCATTGAAGGCGAAAACGAAGTTGCTGATCTCATTTGCAAATTTGGAAAGAAGATGGATTGGGACTTCCTACTCCACATCGTGCGCATAAAATTGTAGAACTTTTGGAACAGAGTGGAAAAATGTAAACCTTTCCCGCATGATTCGGACTGTAGATGCAAAAAAAAACAAGAGTTTTGAGCACGGTAAATTAACAAAAAGGCCACCGCAATAGTTTAGTACGTTAGTGAAAGCTACCTTATAACACCACATGATGGCAAATAAAAAGAAAACTAATTAAATGACTCTAGAGCATCTAAATTTTGATGAAAGCAGAAAGTTAATTGCACATAAATATAATTATACAGAAATGATCAAGCAGAAAGGCTGATAATCCAATTCACATCAATCAAAAGAAAAGTGAAATAAACAAGAAATAAATGTTGTTGTTAACTAGAAGATTTCCATTCTCTGTGGAATTGGGGTCTTAATGACCTGCAATATTTGCACCACTTCTGCCATTGATGGCCTACTGGAAGGAATTTGAGAGGTACAAACCAGAGCCAATTTGAGCACTGGTAAGACCTCATCGTCAGGGTAATCCCCCATGGTAGGATCAACACAATCCAAGGCATTTCCTTGCTCAAGCAAAACTCTCACGTGATCATTTAGTATCACCACATTGTCTTCACCATATTCAATTGGCCTTCTACCAGTCACAAGCTCAAGAATCAAAATTCCAAAACCATACACGTCACATTTTTCATTCACCCTCAGGCTCTGACATGCCAGTTCCGGTGCCACATATCCCAATGCGCTTTGGAATCTATTACTTGTCACATGCTTATCAAGCTTTGTTAAAAGCCTTGCAAGTCCAAAATCTGAAATCTTTGCATTGTAATTCTCATCAAGAAGAATGTTGCTGGGTTTTATGTTATAGTGGATGATTGGTGGACGAAAAGAATGGTGCAAGTAAGCAAGCCCTTTAGCTGTTCCAAGAACAATTTTGAATCTGTTAGCCCAAGAAAGAGGTGGAGTAGACGGTAACCTCCCATGGAGTTTGGCTTGTAAGCTTCCATTGCTTGCAAATTCTGATACCAATAACTGCAACTGAGGGGTCCAGTAATAGCCTTTTAATGATATGAGATTTGGGTGTTTGGCCTTTCCTAAATTTCGAACTTCTCTATCGAAATCTTCTGGATATTGAATTATATTGGATGTAGCAAGCTTCTTAATTGCTACCATTCTTAATTGTAACCCACCCAGTGAGACCTTATAAACAGTTCCAAATACTCCTTCTCCAATCTCAGCTGCCTTGTTAAGGAGTGATTCTGGATTGCTGATCCAATCAGGGGAAGAAGATCTCGAATCGAACAGAACAAGCTTGCCTGTTGCTGGACTTGCGGACCGTGAAGAACTAGAAAAGATGCTTTCCAATGCGTGGTCCATGAATGCAAGCCTTTTCCGAGCAGATATATTCAGAAGGCTTATGAATATTACCCCAAAAACAATAAATGCAGCTGCTGAAATGGCAATAATAGTAGAAGCACTGAGAAGCATATGGTGATGGGATCTTGAGGAGTTGGAGGATGATACATTTCTTGGTCGATGATTATCATAGGCAAATGGATCAAGAACTAAAGGCTTTGGAACATTCATTTTACATGGTCCCCTAAGCAAGGGTGAGCAAATTCCTAAATTCCCCTGCAAAGCACTTTGATCTAGGCTCGGAAATATGCCCTCTGAAGGAAGCCTACCTATTAGCTTGTTATACGATATGTTAACAGCAAGTAGGTTCTCCAATTTCCCGAGCTCTAATGGTATCTCTCCACTCAGTTCATTGAATTCCAATTTTAGAATCTTGAGCTTGTTTAGCTTTGAAATGGACTTGGGAATGGGACCATTTAAATTATTGTGAGACAAGCTCCTGCAAAAAGTATAATTATTTGTAATGTAAACAATTTGGAAATTAGAAAAGGAAAAAAGTTTAAAATTATATTCAAGAATCAAGACTACACTTACAGCAAGTACAGAGATGAACAATTTCCAATCTCTTCAGGAATTTCGCCAATCAATGAATTCCCATCCAATTGAAGAATGCTTAACTTTCCAGACTCACAAATATCTGCCGGAATTGAACCAAATAAAGCACTGTTTCGAAGATCCAGAACTGTTAGATTCTGAAAGTAGCCAACCTCTGGAGGCACTCTGGACTGAAGCTTATTCCATGATAAATTCAAATATCTCAAATTAGAAGAAAGACCCATTTCTTCTGTAATATTTCCTGTGAGATTGTTTCTTGAAAGGTCAAGTGTATGAAGAGATTCATAGAATCTACTTGAACCAGCTGGGATAGAACCAATTAGTTCGTTATCAGAAAAATCAACTTCCTCTAAACCAAGATCAAACAAACCCTCTGGTATACTGCCGTTAAAGCTGTTACATCTCAACCGAATTACTGACAAAATCGAACACTGAACCATTGAAGTGGGAATGTTACCATTGAGTTTGTTATTCGACAAACTCATGAATTTGAGAGATTTCAAGTTACTAATAGATGAAGGGAGATATCCAGTAAGACTATTGCTAGAAAAGTCCAGGTATTCAAGATTGCTCATATCACCAATCCACTGAGGGAATTCACCGGACAACATATTGTTTAATAAATTGATATGGATCAAGGAGCTCAGCAGCCGGAGAGATTCCGGCAGTTTTCCAGTGAAGAGATTATCGCTCAAATCTAAATGAAACAAGTGTAGACAAAGTCCAATATCTACAGGTAATGGTCCTGAGAAATGATTACCCTTAAGTTTAAGCTCTTTCAAATTGTGAAGTAATGATACCCCATTTGGTACAGACCCTGAAAACTCATTTTGGGAAAGATCCAAAGTTCGAAGACGTTTTAATGACCAAATTCCAGTAGAAAAATCTGGATTACCAGAAAAATGGTTGTTTGAGAGATTGAGAGTGTTTAAAGAAGAACAAGTTGAAAGTGTTCTAGGTAATGGGCCTTCAAGTGAATTCACAGAGAGAGAAAGGTAACGAAGCGATAAACAATTTTGAAAAAGATTATCAGGGAGTGGACCTGATAAAGAATTCTGAGAAAGATCAAGAAATTTAATGGAAGTTGTATTTATAATGGAAGATGGAATTAAACCTGAGAGACTGTTGTGAGAGAGATTAAGCCTTTCTAGAGACGGAATGACTGCAAAATCAGGAGTAATGTTACCACTAAAATTGTTATATGAAAGTGATAATATCTTTAAATGTTGCAATTTTTGAAGACCTTTGCCTAATTTTCCGGATAAGCTTAACCCGTCAAGAGAAACATGAGAAACTTTTCCGTTAACAGGATTGCACTGAATGAACTTCCATGAACATGGAGAATCATCATCTTCATTCCAAGAAGATAAAGAGGAAAATGGATCGATGAGATTAGACTTGAAAACGATGAGTCCTAAAACATCATCATTTAATTGGATTTCTACATCATCATTATTACCCATGCAACAATCTTTGACAAGAGTAAATGAAACAAGAAAATATAAAAGCAAGAATTGAACAAAACCCATTATGAAGAATGACAGTATATGCTTCTTCGCTGTGTTTTTGTTACTGTTGCCACGGAAAACATGTAAAAAAGGTAAGGCAGTGTCTATGATGAGAAAGAGGAGATATTCTCCTTGATAAGGAAATCCATGTGTGTGTGTGTGTGTAAGAGAGAGACTGTTGGATGTTGGTTGCTCTGCTCAGGGTGTGAAAGTGATGTCAGATAACTGTGTTCACGGGAGAGAGAGAGAGTTATCACGAGAGAGAGATAGGAGTATAGGACTACTTGCTTTCTTGTCTCAGTCTTTTTATATTTTCTAAATTATGTTTTGTTTTTTTTTTTAATGTAGAGTAGAGGTGGTCCTTATTACCCAACAAGGAAACGTGAAGTTTAGGGAGAATTCTAATGAATGAACGAAGACATGAATAAATTCTAAGATTAATGTCTTGTTTAGTTTGGCTTAGCAGTTAGCAGTTGTAGAATGTTTAATAACTGAAATATATTGAAATTGAAGTTCTAAATTATAGAAAACAAAGAAAAATGTAATTTTATATATTATTATGATAAATTTTTAACGATATGCAATTTTTAATTTGATTTGTAAGATATATTACTAAAAATAGTTACACAGACTATTCGATTTGAAATTGAGATAACCAACCAAAACATACATAATTGACAGTTATATATTTTTATTTGCTTTATATTTAATTAAGTATATGAATGCATATGAATATTAAAATATTAAAAGGAAAATTAAAAATATGTATACATTTAATTAGTAGCAGTAATTATTTTTATAATTGTTTTAAATTTTAAAGTAATTTTTTTTTATCAAAGTTAATATTTTAGTCCATATGTTATAGCTTTTATATTATAAAATTCAAAAATTAGTGATTAAAAATACAAGAGACAACTTTCACATTTGTTTTCTTAAACATCCAGATCCAATATTAACAATTAGATACTCAACGATTGACCTTTGATTTCTAAAAGTCGATGTTAAGTCTTACATGTAATTAATGTAATACATTTGTATGATAGGAGGGTAAAACTAGGTATGAGTGGAGTAAAATTGTAATACTAGTAGCTACAAGGATCTAATGAATTTATAGAGATTAATAATTTTAAATTTTTATTTTTTTATTTAGTTTTATAGAATTTAATGAAAGAAAATTATTTCAATTATATTTAAAGTTATTTTGAATTTATAATTTTAATTTTTTGCTTGCTGAAAAATATAATTTGGTACTCAGATTTTCCATTTTTATTAATTTGTGTTCATATTATACTTGGAGATTATTTATAAATTTTAGCATTTAATTTGGCTTACATATAACCATTTCATAAAATTTAAAATACTATAAGAAATTTTTCTTTGTATCAAACAATTAAAAAAATAAGAAGAAGAAGAAGAATTGTTGGATGATTTGCATTAGACATTGGGTGTAAGTGCTGACATATTCCCACCGCACATCAAGGCCTTAGTTTTGTCCATAACCCATCGACCCCAGCACTCTTAGCTGCCTTTATTTGTCCCATCTTTCGCCCTCTTCTTGCCCGTGCTTCGGCGGTCCCTTTTATAATATATCAATAATTATAATATTTTCTTCACCGGAATCAATAATTTTACTCAAGAATTTGGCCAAAAAAAATAATAATAATAATTTTACCCAAGACAAAACTTTCTTTTAAAAAATAATTTTATAAAACATTTTGTTGGACTCATTTTTGTAGTTGATTGGGTCTAATTAAACTTTGAAAAATTAAAGCCTATATGTTGACAAAATAATTATTATCGGTTGTCCTTTTGATTGAAATTAATGTTAAGCGTATCAGAAACTCTTAGAGGTTTTATCTGTACTTGAGTTTTAATCGGAATGATTGTATAAGAGACAAATGAATAGTAACTTTTTAAGGAACTTGGATTCACTGATGCAATTTCACAAATTCTCACACAAAAGACTAAGAAAAATATAAATTTATAACTTTTGATTTGTATTACTGCACTGTAAAGTATATTAAATACAAAATTTGTAACTTTTTGGATTTGTATTACTGCATTATAGAATATATTGAATACAATAATTTTGTAATATAATTTACAAGTAGTGTAAAAATAAATAAAAGTCACAGAGACTTGGATAATTTGAAAGTAAATAAAAGGAAAGTTATAGAAGCTTGAAAGTTGATTTTTGTAGTTGTAATTGTTCTTGATTGATTGATTGTTCGGGCGTTCCTTTGCAGAGTTTTCTTGTTTTTATAGCATTTGGCAGGTAATGGGCTCTTGAATTTTAGCTCCACTTCCTCCATGAAGCCATTATCCTTTTCTTTCGCCTCAAATTGAACCTAGCCCCTTTGTTATGTGTTGTGGCGATTTTTACTCTCAGACTGTTAGTCCCACGTATCATCACTTCACATTCTTCTAGAAGTCTTCACATTTTGTTTAGAAATTAACTTGTTCTCCTAAAAGTTTGCTCAATACTCTTTGACATGGGCTCTAAATTCACAGTTTATGGGCCTAAATTAATTAACTATTATTTGGCTTAACAAATGTACAACCCACTACAATTATGGTGTCAACAAATGTCTCTCGTAGATGCTAGGCTGAGTCTAAGCCTTGCATCTGTTAAGTACATAAGTCTTGGGCCTTAGTCCTTACGATCCATTTTGTCCACCATGAGAGCCCAAGTGAAATTCCACCCATATGACTTAAAGTTCCAACAAGAAGAGATGAAATCCCAATGTGCTTCTTCCATTTCACAGGCTAATCAAGCCTTTAATTCTTTAGATCCTTTTCTAAATCAATTTTCCGCGAAGTTTTCTAGTTCAAATATCACAAATCCCTTCTCCATTTTTACTATTAACCCTTTCACCATAATATCCTCTTACAACCTTCTTTATCCAAATTCCCCTACCCATCTAAATTCCTAAATTAATTCAAATTCCTTATCCCAAATAACCTCTTCATCTTCTCCAAATCTTTTAAAATCTCTTATTTTTCCTCAACAAAATCTTTTTCCTAACTTAAATTCTTCACCGAACCCATTTACCCTTCAAACCCCAATTTTCAAAATCTCTTCATCTCAATGTCCTCCACCTTTTACTACTACTCACTCCTAGGTACACCTATCTTTTATTTACGTCCTTTCTTTCTCCCTTTTTTTTTTTTTTTTTTTTTTTTTTTTCGGTTCCTCTCCCTTGGCCGAATAGTAGCCATGGATCACCATCTCTGGCAGGTCTACTGCCACCGTTTGTCCACTTCGCCAACTACCCATCACTCGCCAGCGTCGCCTCCTCCCTCAAGTGCGCCAATTGGTCGTTCTTTCTTTCTCCCTTTTTTTTTTGTTTTCATCTTTTTTTTTTTTTTCAGTTCATTGACCCACGCTGTCACTTGTGCCTACATCAACACCAGCCTCATTGTTGGTGGCTAGATTAAGTCTTGTTCCTCGCTGCCGCCTCTCATCTTTGTGTCTCAAAAATAGTTGGCATTATTAAAAAATTTTAAAATATAGAAAATCTTTTTTTTTTCTTTTAGTAAAAATTATTAAAAAGTAGACTCTAATTAAGATATTATGAATAGTATTAGCACCTGCTCAAGGGATTTTGACAAGGCTAGCACAAGAGACTTCAGCAAGACTCAACCAATATGCCAAAATGGAGCCTTCCTCCTCTTTCTCTCAATCCAAACATGGTAAGTCTTCATTAGAAATAGATGAGTTTTTTGGAATGAACCAAGTATTTGAAATGCAAAAGTCTTTTGGGATGCAGAATTTGTGTATGTATGGGCTGATTTGTTGGACTCTTTTTGTGGGATTTGAGTTTTTTGTACAAGTATAGAGAAATAAGGGTGTAAGGATAATTTTTTGATTTGGATAGAGGCAAGTGTGCCTCTAGAATATTTATTTTTCAGGGGAGACTTTGCCAAATTTTCTATAAAAATGTAAATGCAACTTAAATACTTTAAGTTAGAATTTAACATACTTGTCTCTTTGACATTTGATAGTTTCTTCTGCTCCAACGATTACCTCTACCACTCCTTTGGCTACTCCATTAGAAGGGCAGACTCAGGTAACTCTTTTATCCTTACTTTACAAATTATGAATGCTCTTTTATTTCCTTAACCTTTTTTTTTTTTCTTGTGCAGCCTGAGGAGTGCCAAATTATTGGTCTTGTGGATTTTGCCAATCCTCTTACATCTCCATTCCCTTTTGGTAAAAAGGAAGAGTTGATTTTAGGAAACTACAAGAAACCTTCAGGTTAAGTCAAGTCTTAGCCAAAGTCATCTAAAAATTGGGTGAAATGGATTCAACAATTGGCCTCCCATTATGAGCAACAGTGGAAAAATCAAGGCCTCTACCACTTCATCCAAATGATAATAGTCTCCACACCTATGTGTCTAGATCTCCACTGCATCACTCCAATTTTGGTCAACTAACTGCAATTCTTTCATCCTATCGAATGGTCCTATGTTTATTACTCTGAGGGATGTTCTTGCTCTTACTGGTCTACTAATTACAAGGGATGATGTGTCTTCTATATTTGATGTGACTCACTTACAGTTGCACATCTTCCCGCAAGGTTACCCTTTTTACACAGCTCTTATAAACCATGTTATTGATCATCCATTGGCTTATAGAGAATGGGATCATATCCTCTTCATATAGGTGTTGTTAAACCGATTCTTCTTCTACCCATTTGCTAGGAGACTTGCCACATATGGTTCTTTGGCAAGACTAGTAGCTAATGGCAAGCAAATAGCTTTGGGCTCTATTCTTTTGGGAAATGTTTTTAGAGCATTGTCTCACATAGTGGGGGAGGCTCCTTTCACCTGTATTGGTGGCAGTCTATGGCTTATACAGTTGTAGTTATTTTCCTATTTTCCTAGCCTTAGCCACATGGGTATGTTGAGTTTTTGTTCACATGGATAGCAGATGCTAAAGTGCAATAAATCCTTTGATTGCGAGTAGATTATAGATTATCTTACCCAACACCCCCTTAGCACATCAGAGGTCCATCTTTTTGTTGATCCTAAGCCAGAGTCTCTGCTCCCCTCTTATGCCAAATGTTATTCTCCTCCATTGACAAATACTGCCAAAGCATTATAGTCTTCTTTTCTCTGTACTAGGACGCATCATTCAGGTGTGATAAGTCCACACCTTCTGAGTTTTACTACTTCTTTTGAGTTCTATAGGGCTTTATTCAAGCTCTACATGCCTTCACTATGGAGCCGTCAATTTAGATTTGTCCAAGGGATTTTGGTTGTTCCTTTTTTCCCCCCTGGAGGTAGTCTTTGTATGATAACATCATACGATATAGTTCTAGCTGAGGTTAAAAGAAGGCATAGAGAGCTTATGTACCTTTCTATCTACCTAATCAATCATTCTCCTCTTTATGTGTTGAAGACTTTTGTTAAGTGGTAGTTTCCCAGATATGATGAAGCCAACCCTTGCATGTTTGAAGGTACTATTTTTAACTGCTCTTTATTATTTGGTTAATTTCTTTCACATCAATTTAACATATAATTCCTTTTTTTCTTTTTTTTTTTTTCATAAGGGATGGAGAAGAGGCTAAAAAAGAAGAAGACATAGACACCCATACTACTCAAGACCAAGATCCTAACCACACCTCCTAAATCTCAAGAGGAAGAAGAAGCAAAAGAGGCCATTTCCCTTCCAAGGAAGAAAAAGAAGGCTAGCCAGTCTCATTCCAAAAAAGCCTTCAGTAGCCATCAAGTCTCCTCCAGCCCCCATTCCTTCTACCAGCCATTTGAGGAGATCGAGGATGGTTCAGGGGTTTGGGAAGTTAAAAGCCTTTTCATCAGAGCCTATTATCATCTCAGATTCCCTTAATCCTTTAGGGGATACTCTACATATTCCTTTAGAGGAAGATCCTTACATGGCTACCTAGTCTATTATGCCTTCTCTGGATATTCTAGTGGATGTCATTGATAGTGGTGATAGGCCTTGTAAAGCGCAGACTACTCCTCCTTCTCGAGTTCAAGTTTGGAAACTTTCTCCCTCTTTATTATTATTATTATTATTATTATTATTATTATTATTATTATTATTTTGTATATATAGGCATCTCAATCTTTTCCTATTTTCTTGTGGATGCAAGACTCCACAACCAGGCAGAGTTGCCTCAATCCCATTAGTGCTTTTGATAATCTTGTTACTAGTTTGGACTTCTCATTTCTTACTTATGCCAGTTTTAGTACTTGCACCATGGGACCTCACCTTGCTCCAGAATCTATAGCTGTAGCTCGTATCATCCTTCAGCAATTCTTTTCTTTGGAGCTCTTTACACTAACAGAGGCTTAGTGGGATTCCATTCTCTCAACTATTTTAGTGCTCCGCATGGCCACATCTTTTACTGAAAGCATCTCTCGCCTTGATGATTTAAAAGCAAGGGTTCTGATTTCATTTTCTGCTTACAAAGAGAATAGTACTATCATATCCTCTTTGCAGGAAAAGATTACAAGTGTCAGAGCAGAAGACTCAATTTGATGCTTTAGTGGCCTTTAATAGAGATAGAACCCCAGAATATGAAGAGATTGGCAAAGACCTAGATGCCACCCAACAAAATCCAAAATTTAAAGGACGAGATTATGGCCTTGGAGGCTAGAGCTGCAAATCTATTAGCTCGGGGTGATGAGATGCAGAGAGAGCATGCCAAGGAATGCTAAGAAATAAATCTCCTAGAGAACTTCTTAACTGAAAAGCATCCACTGGTTTAGATTTTGATTACGGAGTGCACTACTTTAGAGGAGATACGACTTCGATATTGCAGTGAGTGGATGGAGTTGTAAGCCTTTGACTTTACCTCCCTTTGAGTTTGATCTTTTTACTCCTTGTATTTCTTTCCCATGTTTAGGACTTGAGAATTTTGTTAGATTTTTTTTTTTGGATTATGATACATTCATACTAGTTCATGTACCTTCTGTGATGAATTGGAACTTGGCTTAAGTAAAAAGTGGCCATAGGCCAACTTGTCTACAATTTAGTCATAAGTTCTGTTTTACACATGCCACTATGTATGTATTTTGCTTATACAAGTGACAGGTATTCGAATAACTATGGGATCAGCCTTGTTACTATTTTAAAGTGGCCAATTGTTATGATTTTTACCCATGAAATCGGCTTTGTACATGTCACTATATATATATATATACACACTGCTTCGTACAAGTGACAAGTACTTGAATAGCCGTGGGATCGGCCTTGTTATTGATTTTCTTCATATGCTAGCCTTATTTCCCACATAGTGGGAAAATACTTCTTTAAATACTTGTTATTAATGAATCTTTTATGAGGCTCTCCTTACAGGCTTGACAGCCAATATGCATTTCTATCTAACACCTTGTGTACTTTAAAGGGACCTTCCTAATTGGGAGACCATTTTCCAAACTCTATCCTTTACACCCATAGGTAAGCTTAGTTTCTAAACCATCTCACCTTCTTAGAAAGTTTTCCTTTTAATTCTTCTATTGTAAACCCTAGAGATTTTTTTCTTATGTATCACCACGTGATTGAGAGCTTGCATCCTTGCTTCTTTTAGATCTTCTAACTCTATCATCATAACTTGGTGGTAATCTTCTAGAGTAAGGCTATGTTGTTTGGTCACTCTTAAAGAAGAAACTACTACCTCCATTGAAAGGACAGTATCATGATCATAGGTAAGAGAAAATGGACTTACCCCAGTGGAACTTCTTTTTGATGTTTTATAGGCCCATAGAGTCTTTGATAATATTATGTGCTAGTCTCTAAGATTGTCTTCAATCATTTTCTCTAGGATATTAATTAACACTTTATTCCAAGCCTCAGCTTGCCCATTTGCTTAAGGGTAGTGAGGTGTTGAATTGATTAGCTTAATGCCATAGTCTTCTGCAAATCTTTCACCATAGTCTTCTGCAAAATCTTTCATTTTTTCCCCTTGAACATGGTACCTTGGTCTGTAGTGATAGACTGTGGGATACCAAATCTATGAATGATAAACTCCTTTATAAACTGAATGACATCTTTTTGTTCTTCTTTCTTCATAGGTACGGCTTCCATCCACTTGGTAAAATAGTCTGTTGCTACAATAATGAAGCTGTGCCCCTTTGATAAAGTTGGATAAATTTTGCCAATCAAGTCAATAGCCCAACTCCTAAAAGGCCAAGGCTTGATCACAGGATGCAATTCATTTGCAGGTAGTTTCTAGATCCTTCCATACTTTTGGCATTGTTTGCATCCTTTTGCATAACTTATATAGTCTTTAAGGATGGTTGGCCAAAAATAGCCATGCCTTCCAATTAGCCACCTCATTTTAATTCCTACTTGGTGTGCTCCACAGATTCCTTCATACACCTGCTTCATCACCTCCATAGCCTCTGAAAACCCCAAGCATCTTAACAGTAATCCATCAAATCTTTTTCGGTACAGCTCCTCTTTTATTAACATATAGTTTAGAGCTTGAATCTTGAGTTTGTAAGGAGCCTTTATGGACAAATTGCTCAAGTAATTTCTAAGGGGCTACCTCAACATCCAGAGATGTTAACATCTATATTGAAGGCACTAATTGGATCCCTCGTTCTAATATAGATGGATGGCTTCATTTCATGATGAGGACTATCCTGAGAGTAAGTTCTTTTGTCATCTTTATACTAGAGGCTATTTGAGCTAGCTCATTAGCTTCCTGATTTGACTCTCTTGGTACATATAGGAATGATGTATTTATGAAGTCCTCCAATAACTAAACTACTATTGTATAGAGGGTGCTAGAGCAAGGCTGTTGCGTTTATATTATCTAAAAAGCAATCTCAATACCAATTGTGAGTCTTCCACCATCAATATCTCCTTGGCCCCTAGCTCTCTCAAAATCTCTAGCCTAATAATTAATGACTCATACTCTATTTGATTATTGATGCATTCGAAGTGTAAGTTGAATGAGATGGTAGTCTTAGCACTGGAAGCAGATATAATGACTACCCCAGCCCCCACATACTCATTCGTCTTTGAGCCATCAAACTTCAACACCCAAGATTTCTTCTAAGCTCCATAGACTAGTATGTCTAACTCGTCTTCCCCTTTTGTCTTCACATTCGGGTGATCTACTAAAAAGTCTGCTAATGCTTGGCCTTTTACTGACTTCTAAGGGAAGTAAACCAAGGAGAATTCAGCTAAGGCCAATAACCACTTGCCAATACGCCCAGTGACGAGGGGTTGATTTAGCATGTACTTAACTATATCTATCTATGAGACTATGTACACCCTTGATCTTTTTAGATAATGTTAAAGCTTGGTCTATACAAAGTATAAGGCTAAGCACATTTTCTCTATAGGTGATTAGCATACCTCTATTGGTGTAAGGAATCTACTAAGATAGTAAATTGCTTATTCCTTACCCATAAAATTATTTTGTGCTAAGAAGCAACCAATAGAGTCCTTAAAAGTTGAGAGACACAATTTCAAGGGGACTCCTGCCCTTGGGGGCATCAGGACCGAGGGATTACTAAGATACTCCATGATTTTTTCAAACACCTCGTAGTGGTGATCTTCCCAAAGAAACTTTTCTTCATACTTCAGCTTGATAGTTCAGAAAAGACTTTGTACTTTCCAACTAAATTAGAGATAAATCTCGTAAGTTAATTCACCTAGCCTAGGAATCTCTGTAACTCTTTCTTATTTTTAGGAGGTTGAGATTTCATGATTTCCCTTGCCTTATTTTTGTCTACTTTAACCCCTCTTTGATGTACCAAGAAACCCAGGAAGTTTCTAGCCCAAACCCTAAAAGTGCACTTAAAGGGATTCAACTTTAGTTGGTGACCTCTCATCCATTGAAAGCCCTTCCTCAAATGCTCTACATGATCTTCAGCTTTTTTAGACTTCACAATTATATCATCCACGTAGACCTCTATAGACTTTTCAAACATGTCATGGAAAATTGCATTCATGGCTCATTGGTAAGTGGTGCCCATATTTTTTAGCCCAAAGGGCATGACTAGCCACTTAAACATTCCATCGGAGCTAAGACATCAAAAAGCCATCTTAGGTATGTCTTCTTGAGTTATAAATATCTTATTATAGCTTGATAATCCATCCATAAAGGATAGTAACACATGTTTGGCCACAACATCAATGAGCATATCTGTAATTTGCATGACATAGATGTCCTTGAGGGTGGCTGCATTCAAGTCTCTGAAGTCCATACAGACTCTAAGCTTTCCATTTTTCTTAACCACGGGAACAACATTGGAAAGCCACTCAGCATACCTGGTTGGTCTTATAAAACCATCTTTGAGTAGTTTCTTAATTTCTTCCTTCACTCTAAACTCCACATCCTTTGATATTTGCCTAGAGGGTTGATGGTAAGGATGATAATCTGGCTTAATATGCAGCCGGTGCTCCACTAGCTTCCTACTAAATCTAAGCATTTCATCATACTCGCAAGCAAAATAGTTTATGAACTCTTACAATAACTCAATGATTTTCTTTTTTAATATAGGCTAGAGTAGGCCACTAATGTAGGTGACTTTAGGCTTCTAAGGAGTTCCCAGGTTGACCTCTTCTAAAGGGTCTTGGACTTTAGTTATAGCATCATCCAACTTAAGAGAAGCATTCTTCAATTCATATAACTACATCTCTTCTACTTCTTCCTCGAGCTGTTCTCCTTTAATGATTACTTCAGCACTAACAGTCTCTTGAATTTCTTCTATTAGTAGCTTGTCCAAAGCTTGCTGCACCTATGTTTTCAATAATGTAGCTGCAACCACCGCCTTCTCTTCTTAAGTGAACTCAATCATCAACCTCCTCTATAATAGGCTGAGTGATCGGCCTCCGATGGTAAGGCACAATCATAGATTTTTGGAGGAGATTCCTTACTTGTTGTCGGCAATCCTCTCTGCTTGTCATGGCAAGTGTCTTTGGTACACCATATTTACTCTTGCCTTTAAACTGAATTAGACCAAAGCTTCCATCATAGAATCTTGTATCTACTAAATTTGTATAGGCTTTGAAGGGCTTTCCATCAACCCACACTATTTTCACTTTATCCTCCTTCCAAAATAAAAGGAATTAGTGAAGTAAGGATGGCACATACCAATTGGCATGAATCCAATCTCTTCCTAACAAAGCATGGTAGTTGGTAATGGAGTTTACCACAAAGAAAGCTATGAGGGAAGTCTTACTTTTAACTTGGATTTCCACACGTAAGACTCCTAGAGTTTTTATGACTTCCCCATTAAATGCTGAGATAAACACATCTATATCTATAAGATCATCTTCATTTTTGCCTAACTCAAAAGCCATCCTCAATGGAATGATGTTAACAGTAGATCCTTTATCTACCAGAACCTCAGAGGTTGGCCTCCTGTTGAGGTGAGCTTTGATGTATAATGGCTTGATGTGTTTTGTCATCTTTTCTGCAGGCTTCTCAAAGACGACCCTTTTTGGAACCCCAAGTTTTGTGGCTTGGATGGTAACTCCACTACATATAGTGTGTTTCTCATAAGTTGCCCCCCAAGTGTCGGGTTTTTCTTCATACTCTTCATCTCTAAACCTTTGAAATGAGTTTGGCAAAATGATGGTTGCTATGGAACATGTCAAAGGTATAGTAATTTGGCCCACTTTGATTTCCTGCATTTTCATATCCTCTATACTGCTACCCATAGACTTCATGCCTGCGTGTTCATTTTCCTTAGTGTGATCTTCTTTTCATCCTCCTTTAGTGCTAGATCCTCCCATTTTTGTTGTTGCCCTTTTCCTTTGAAGCCTCATTTTTTTAGGTTCTAGTGAGAGACTATGGAAACTTTCTGTGGTGAATAAGGTGGCAGTGATTTTCCTTAACTTCCATAGGTGATAGCACGAACCTAGGCTATCTTCTTTGAGTGGCAATTGGTGGGCGAAAAGTCTGAGGTGGACCCTTCCTTTTCATGTTGGAATTTGGCAAAGTCTTTGACAAACCCTTTGAAGGACACTGGTGCAGACTTTGATACAGCATCTTAGGCAGTCTCTTGGCAATCTTGGGTTGCCTTCTCTGAACACCAACTTGATGATGGTAAGTCTCAAACTGACCTTCCTTTTTTATGCTAAAGTCTGGTCTAGTCTCTACTAATCCTTTGAAAAGACTCATATGTAGATTTGGGGGGTAGCCCTTAAGCAAATCCTCTACAATATTCAGCCAATGCCTTCGAGTATTGAATTGCAAGTGATGAGTACTAGATTGATACTCATCACTCATGTTATAACCTAACCAAATATATGGTAGCCCCTTAGATAGACTCTGTCGAAGACCGTTAGTGGAATGAGGCTATCTTTTTTAGAGACTTTCTTAGGGTTGGAAAGTCTGAGGTAGACTCTCCCTTTCATGTTACAGTCTGGTCTAGTCTCTTATAAGCTCTTATTAGACTCTTAAGCTGACTTTGATGTAGACCCTTAGGGATCCATACGTGTTTTGTTTTATCCCTTAGAGCTTTTTGCTATCTTTTCTTTTTCTCATTGATTAAGGCACAAAGATCCACTCCAATAGCATTCATAGAGGCTATGGGAGGGAAAGGATCTTCATTAATCAGCATAGTCTCTTTCTTTCTCTTAGGGAACTTGAGTATCCCCTTGTTGATCCTATCCTGGATTACATTTTTAAAAGAGCAGTATGCATTAGTTGTATGATTCTAGGAATCATGATACTTACAGTACTCTTTTCCTTTGACTTTTTCTTTTGTAGGAATGTGATGGCCTACAAGAAGAGTGATGAAATCCTCTTTGAGCAGGAAATCAAAGATTTCATTCATTTTGCTCACATCAAAGGTGTACTGCATTGTGGAATTATAATTCTTCTTTCAAACATCCCCAGTCTTTGGCTATGATCTCATAAAAAATGGGCAGACTTGGGATCTAGAATTGGCCAGGTCGGCAATAGCAGTCTCTTAGGTACCTATCTCTTAAAAGTAAGTTCCCATAGCCTTCTTTCTCATTGTGCTATCTTCCTTTAGCAATTCTTCATACTTTGCTACCTTTGTAGCAAGCTCGTAGAAGTCTTTAAATTCCATCCCCTAGAATTTCTTCCTAAGCTTGATGTCAAATCCCCTTTGTGCCATCTTCACAAATTCGATTTTCGGCAGGAAGACTTTACACCTACTTCTCATTTTCTTAAAGTGGGTTATGAAGAGATCAGTAGACTCTCCTCTTCTTTGAGTCATTCTTGATAGTTCAGCAATGCAGACCTCAAGCTTAACTCTAAAAAAACTAGGTATGAAAATTCCTCTCCATTTCTTGCTAAGAATAGACTCTTGGTAATGTTGAGTACCAAGTAAATGCTTGGCCCATCAAGGAACTTGGAAATAATTTTAGTTTATAAAAACCAAAGTTTTCATAATTTGATAACTCTCCACATTGAATTGTAAATCTTGTAACATATTCTAACATGGATTGTCCATCTTCCCCAGAGAACAAAGTGAAGTTTAGAATCCGGTATCCCCTTTGATATGGGTTTTCTCTATTAATGGCTTGAGGATATAGCTTGTGGAATTCTAGCCAACTAGTTTGACAAAGGCCTAGACCATATAACTCTTGTACAACATCTTTAATAGCCTCTATATTCACCTGAGGTGCTGAAGGAGCAAAAGGAGCTGGTGGATATTAAGCAGTCACCATACCAGGTATGTGAATTCCTACACCCACCCTTTGGTTGTCGCTCGAGCCTGAGTTTTGTGCATATGTTATTTCATCCCTAGTGTATGCTACAGGATTGGTCCTTGGGGTGGTATACTCTTGGAATTGTTATGGTACTTTTTGGCATTAGTTGTGGTGCTAGTTGAGTAGGCTTACCATTGAAAGGGCAGCCAGTGTTAATGGTGATTTTTGACAAACCTTGAGTCTCCTTGATTGGTTATGGCACAAGTTGGCATTCCACTTGAGGTACACCATTAGACTCTACTAAATCTAGGGATTCTTTAGAAGCTTATTGGGTAGACTAGTTTAGACTGGAAGCAACCCCACTAGAAATTGGAGTTTGTTCAGCCACCATTTGCTCTAAAAAAGTCTTGATATCAACCATGACTTTTCTCATGAGAGATATGTTTTTGTCCATGGAATCTAGGAGTCCATCAATACCTTGAGAAACATAAGGTGTTGGATCAGTTGTTTTCTTTAGGATATCACTAGCCTGTAGGGGACTGTGACTTATCTCAATTTACTTAATCATTTGAGGTACGTGTCCAAGCGCTGCTGTTGCAGCCACTTCCTCTGCATCCTGAGATACAGTCAATTTAGCATTTTCTTTATCCTTACTACTCTTTCTTAGAGCCATTGAAAAAATGTTGTTGACAAAATAATTATTGTCAGTTGCCCTTTTGATTGAAATTGATGCTGAACGTGCCAGAGACTTTTAGGGGTCTCACTCGTACTTGACTTCTAATCGAAATCATTGTGTAAGAGATAAAGAGATAGTAGCCTCTTAAGGAACTTGGATTCACTAATGTAGCTTCACTAATTCTCATACAAAAGACTAAGAGAAAACATGAATTTGTAACTTTTTTGTATTACTACACCGTAAAGTACATTGAATACAAAATTTATAACTTTTTAGATTTGCATTACTGCACTGTAGACTACATTAAATACAAGGATTTTGTAATATAATTTGCAAATAATACAAGGATTTTGTAATATAATTTGCAAGTAGTGTAAAAGTAAATAAAAGCCACGAAGGCTTGGACAATTTGAAAGTAAATGAAAAGAAAGCTGTAGAAGCTTGAAAGTTGATTGTTGTAGTTATTATTGATTGATTAATTGTTCAGGCGTTCCTATGTGGAGTTTTCTTGTTTTTATAGTGTTTGGCAGGTAATGGGCTCTTGAATTTTAGCTCCACAATGCCACTATCTTTTTCTTTTACCTCAAACTAAACCTAGTCCCTTTGTTATATATTGGTGACTATTTTTGCTTTCAGACTATTAGTCCCACGTATTAGCACTTCACATTCTTCCAAAAGTCTCTAAATTTTGTTTAGAATTTAACTTGAAGTCTCTAAATTTCATTTAGAATTTGACTTGTTCTCCTAAAAGTCTGCTCAGTACTCTTTGCTATGGGCTCTAAATTCACAGTTTATGGACCTAAATTAATTAACCATTATTTGGCCCAACAAATGTATAGCCCACTACAATTATGTTGTCAACACTATGTATGTAAATGAAAGCCCATAAACCAAGCACTTGGAAATTCTAGAAAATTCTAGAGCATTGAAGGAAATGGTAAAATTATGGATAAGTAACTTTAGGCCAAAGTAAAAGAAGTGATGTTACTTTAGGCCAAAGAAAAAGAAAACAACTTGGAAGAAAAGAAAGAAGTTTAGGCCAAAGAAAAGGAGGTAGAAGAAATGGAGCTTACCAACACTATAAAAGGAAGAGGCATCCAAGTGAATAAGAACAATCAATTAGACATACATCAAATTCAAGCTGTCAAGCAAATTCTCTCAAGTTTTCTAAAGCTTTTATTTCATTTTTTGTCAAATTTTTAAGCCTTTTAGCTTTTATCATTTACGTTTCGAAGTTCTTGTAATTTATTTCTCAATTGTTATTAATGTATCCATTTTTTCAATTATTTAGCCATTTTGTGACAAATGGAGAAGCTGCATACAATTTTCTTAAGCATCTCTAATAGATCATTGTTCATTAGTCTTTTTTCACAATCATCTGAAGAAGTCAAAAAGGGGTGAGACCTTAAGAGTCTATAGCATGCCTAAAACTAATTCAAACAAAAAAATATCATCAATAATATTTTGGCATGTCCAATGTGACACTTGTCATGCAATGCCACTAAAAAAGAATAATAAGGATAAAGAAACTAGTGAAACTGTATCTCAAGATGTAGAGGAAATGACAATAATAATAGCACTTCTCAAAGGTTTGATGATTGCTTTGATTCCTTAAAAAAGAATATGGGTTTTATGGGAAAGGCTATGGTGGACATTAAAACTCTTTTGGAGTAATTGTGTTTAGGCAATGCTTACCTTTGATGGTAGGGTTACTCCTAACCTTAACCAGTTAGCTACATAAGTTTTTAAGGATTCCATTAATTTTATTGAGTCTAATGGTGTACTTATAATGGTGTGCCAACTTGTACTTCAATACAGGAAGGAGTCTCAAAATTTTTCTTAAATTCTAATCAATATAGGCTGCCCTTAATGGCAAGCCTACATAAGCACAAACACAACTATAATAGTTCAAAGGGCATACAACCTCAAAGACCAATCCTACAATTTATAATGGAGAAGAAGCACCATGCATAGAAGCCTCAGGCTTAGGGGCAATCAAAAAGTGTGAATAAGAGTACACATGCTTAGGTCTGCTCAAATTCCTCTAATCCATTGTTTTCCTCCTTTAGCTTAGACAAATTTTGAGGTTGCTAGAGATATTGTTCAAGAATTATATGGTTTAAGCTTGCATCAAATTGGTAGGCCGAAATTCCAAAAGCCATATCCCCCAGCTATTAATCATGAGAATCGATATCTAAAGGGATATCGTATTCCTGAGTTCACCCTATTTTTTGGAGAAAATGAATAATCAAACATTAGAACATATTGCTAAATTTACAATACAGTGTAGTGAGCTAGCAAATTATGAAAATTTTAATTTTTATAAACTAAGATTGTTTAGGAGCAACATTCACATGGTATTCAATACTACCTAAGGACTCAATATATTCATGGTAAAAATGGAAAGACAATTCTCTACCTAGGTTTTTAGAGCTAAGCCTGAGGTATATGTAGCTGAACTATTCAAAATAACTCAAAGAAGTGAGGAATATGCTGGCCTTTTCATAGCCCACTTCAAAAGTTGAGAAGCACATGTAAACTCTTCTTGCAAAGATTGATATTGTAAAAATGGCATAAAGAAGACTTGACATTGAGTTGAGGAAGAAATTATAAGGAATGAAATTTAGATATTTTTACGAGTTGGCTACTAAAGTAGCAGAATATGAAAAAAAATACTAAGGGAAGATAATAGAATGAAAAAGAAAGCATAAGTACTTAATTTCAAGAAGTTGGCATCCAAGAAACTGATTTTGCTGACCTTGCTAACTCTGGATCCCAAGTTTGTCTAGTAATGTTAAGGTCACTACCGAAGGCTTAGGATACATCAAAAAAGAATCAAGCTTCCTTAATGTAGTATATCTTTCATATGAGCAAGACTAAAGAAATCTTTGATAAGATTTCATTAGTCTACCTATGGGCCACCATATGCCTGTAAGGGAAGAAGTCCAAGGAAATAATGCTATAAGCAGCATGACTCTTAGAATCATACAACTAATACATGCAAGTCCTTTAAAAATGTCATTTAAGAAGAATCAATAAGGGGATACTCAAATTTCTTGAGAAAAAGAAAGAAATAGTAGTGACTAATAAAGACCCTTTCCCTCTTATGGCATCTGTCAATGATATTGGATTTGATCTCCATACTCCAATAAATGAGAAAAAGAGAAATAAGCAAGGAGCACTAAGTAAAAAAGTAAAACATGTGTGAATTCCTAAGAGTTCACATGCAAGCCCACTAGAGATTTTACCTAACTCTAACCTAAAAAAGGGAGTAGGCCATATACTTTCCATCCCCAGCTATTACACAAAGAAAGAAGCCAAGGTTTTGTGCTACCACCAATGAAAGTTTTTGAGAATCAATGGCAACTTATCTGCCATAAAAAGTTTCCACAACCTCTTACCAGAACTCAAAAGAAGAGAATTTAAAGGAAGAGGATTGCTATGAAAATGGAAGGTGCTAGCACAAAAGAAAAGCATAGAAATAATCAAACCTCGAAGAATATACCTATAAACATAGAGTCTACTTGTGGCATAAGAGATGAATGAATACAGGAAATTAAAGCAGGTAAAATTTTCATACCTTTAAAATGTTCCATGTTGTTAATTACCTTACCCATTTTATTTTGAAAGTGTGACAAGCCTAAAGAAGAATTTTAGGATAAAGACAAGACTTAGGGGCAAGCTCTAGTAATTTTATTATGTCAGTAAAGTCACCATTCAAGCTACAGAATATGGACTTCCAAATGGAGTCATCATTGAAAAGTCTACTGAAAGAATGACAAAATATATCAAACTATTGTACATTAAGGGTCATCTCAATAGGAGGCCAATCTCTAGAGTATTGATAGGCAATAGGCCAACTATCATCATCATTCCATTAAGGATGGCTTTGAAACCTAGTAAAACTAAAGAAGATCTCATAGCAATAGATGTATTTATTTTAGCATTTAATGGTGAAGTTACAAAGACTCTAGGAGTCTAACATGTGGAGATCTAAGTTGGAAGCAATACCACTTTAATGGCTTTTTCTTTTATGGTAAACTTTATCGCAAATTATCATGCTCTATTGGGAAGGGAGTTGATTCACACCAATTGGTGTGTGTCATCCTCACTCCATCAATTTCTCCTATTTTAGAAGGAAGATAAGGTGGAAATAGTCTAGACTAATAGAAAACCATTCAAGGCTTGTATAGATACAATGGATGCAAGATTTTATGATGGCAGCTTTAGACCAATTCAATTCATAGAAAAAATAAAATATGGTAGGCTAAAAGCACTTACTATTATAAATCAAGATGATTACTAACAACAAGTAAGAAGGCTCCTCCAAAAGAAGATTATCATGCCATATCATAGACTGATGACTTAACCTATCATTGAGAATGTTGATGATTAAGCTTATTAAAGAAAAAAAAGGCAGCAACTATAGCTGCTTTGTTGAAGGTCTAAGTGCAGTAAGTTTTAGATAGACTACTGACTGAAGAAACTTAAAATATTATAGGTGCTGAGGTGATCATTGAAGAAGAATAGCCCCAGGAAGTGGCAGAAGAAATTCAACTTCAAGAATTGAAAGATGCTCCACTAAATATGATGTTATTACTGAAGTTCAAGATCCCTTGGAAAAAGTTAATTTGAGAATAACAGAAGAGCCTAGAGTCACTTACATCAGCAATCTACTCTGGTCTATATTAAAAAAATAATTAAATTATCACAAAATTCAAAGGTTGTTTTGCTTAGGAGTACAATGAAATTCCTGAGTTGAGTAGAAATCTAGTGGAACACTAGTTGCCTATCAAGCTAGACTTTCATCCTTACCATTAGCCTCTAAGAAGGATGTCAAAGATGAGGAACTCAAAGTAAAAGAAGAAATTGAAAAGCAACTTAAGGTGGGTTTACAAGACCTACCAGATATGTCAAGTGGCTTTCTAATGTGGTCTTGGTAGTGAAAAAGAATGGAAAGTTCAGAGTTTATGTGGACTTTAGAGACTTGAATGTTGTAACTCTCAAAGATATCTATGTCATGCCAATTAAAGATATGCTCATTAATGTTGTAGCTAAGAATAAGTTGCTTTCCTTCATGGATGGTTTCTCTAGCTATAACCAAATTTTCATAGCTCTAGAAGATGTATCAATTTTAGGTGTCCTGGTTCTATTAGAACATTTTAATGGTTAGTTATGCACTCTGGGCCAAAAAATGCAAGGCAACTTACCAATGCAATCTTTCATGGCATGCTGGGAAGTCCATAAAAGTCTATATGGATGATATAGTGGTGAAGTCCAAAAGCACTAAAGACCATGTGGAGCATTTGAGGAAGGGCTTCTAAAGGATGAAGGATCATATCAATTAAAGCTCAATCCATTAAAAGTGCCTTTGAGGTTTGGGCTGAAAACTTTCTAGGATTCTCGATGCACCAAAGAGGAGTAAAAATAGACAGAAATAAGGCAAAGCAATCATGGAGTCTTAACATCTCAAAAATAAGAAGGAATTGCAAAGATTCTTCGGGCAAGTGAATTACCTGAAAAGATTCATCTCCAATTTAGTAGGAAAGTCTAAAGTCTTTTCTGAATTGATCAAGCTAAAATTTGAAGAATAATTCCTTTAAGAAAACTCAAATCAGGAAGCATTTGAAAAGATAAAGGAATACTTGAGCAATCCTCCAATTTTAATGCCTCCAAGGATAAGGGTTCATTTAAAGTTATACTTTTTGACCTCTAAAGATTCTATAGGCTACCTCCTAACATAAAACAATTCCATAAGTTAGGAACAAGTGATTTACTATCTCAGTAGATTTCTTACTCATTGATGGAAAATATGTGCCTTACCTTATACTTTGCATGCACCAAACTTTGACATTATTTGATTAGATCTAGAGTTTATGTAGTCTTATAAACTGATCTAGTCAAGTGCATGTTGAATCGTCCCCTCATTATCAGTCGAATAGGCAAGTGGTCTTCTGCTTTAGCTGAATTCTCCTTAGCTTATTTTCCTCAAAAATTAGTTTAGCAGACTTTTTAGCAGACCATCCTAATATAAATTGAGAGGATGGGAAGAATTAAACTTACTTGTCTATGAAGTGAAGAAGACCTCGTAGGTATTAAAATTTGATGGGTTAAAAACTGATGAGTCCGCAGGAGCCGGAGTTATCATCATATCTCCTTCTAGTGCAAAGACTACAATTTCTTTTAATTTGGACTTTGATTGCACCAATAACCAAATAGAATAAGAAACACTTATCATTAGGCTAGAGATTCTTAATAGAGCTTTGAGTAAAGGAGATGTTGGTGATGGGAGATTCATACTAATGCTAAGGCAAATTTCTGAAGAATATAATTGTAATAGCCTAGCATTAGCTCCTTACTATACAACAACAATACAATTGTTAAAGGACTTTAGAGATGTATCATTTTTGTATGTTCTAAGCGAATCAAACTGAGAGGCTATTGAGTTAACTCGAATAGCCTCTAGTTTAAAAATGACAGAGAGAACATACCCACAGGATGATTCTCATAAAGAAATATAGCCATCCATCCATCATGGAAAGGGGATATATGTCTGCACTTTCAATACAAATGTCAATCTTATTGGAGATTGGAGGCAGCCTCTCAAAAATTACATGAATGATCTATCCATAAAGACTCCTTATAGATTTAAAGTTTAAGCTCAAAATTATGTGTTAGTAGAAGAAGAACTTTATCTTTAGGGCTTTGATGGATGTTTCTGAGGTTCTTAGGATTTCCAAAATCCATGGAAGTAATAAAGTAAGTGCATGAGGGGATCTGTGGAGCATACCAAGTAAGAATTAAGATGAGATGGTTAATCAGAAGGCACGACTATTTTTGGCCAACCATCCTGAAAGACTATATTAATGGTATCACAGGATGCAAATAGTGCTAAAAGTATAAATATATACAGAGAGTACCTACTAATGAGTTACATCCCATGATAAAGCCTTGACCATTCAAAGGTTGGGCTATTGATTTGATTGGCAAGATATATCCAATGTCTTTCAAAAGGTACAACTTCATCATTATAGCTACAAATTATATCACTAAGTGGGTAGAGGTTGTACCTATAAAGAAAGTAGAGTAAAAAAATGTCATTCAGTTCATTAAAGAATTCATTATTCATTGGTTTTGGTATCCCACAATCTATCACCACATACCAAAATCCCATGTTTATTGGTGATGAGATGAGAGACTTTGCAAAAAACTATGGCTTCAAGCTAATCAACTCAACACTCCACTATTCATAAGCAAATGGGCAACCAAAAGCATCAAATAAGTTATTAATCATTATCTTAGAGAAAATGATTAAGATAATCCTAAGGATTAGCACTTACTATTATGGTCATAATGTCATCCTTCCAATGGAAGTGGTTGTTCCATCACTAAGAGTGGCCAAATAGCATGGTCTAACTCTAGATAATTATCATTAAGCGATGATGATGGAGAAGACCTAAAAGAATTAAGAATGCAGGCTTTCAATCATATGGTAATACATAAAAAGAAAGTCTTAAGAGAATATAATAAAAGAATCAAAAAGAAGGTCTTTCAAGAGGAAGAATTGGTATGGAAGTTGATCTTTCTTATGGGTACCAAAGATAGAGAATTTAGCAAGCAATCATCAAATTTAGAAGGCCTTTTCAAAATCTATAAAGTGCTCGAAGGCAATGCTTACTGATTGGCAATCCCGCAAAAAAAATCCTTATAAAAAATTCATCAATGACAAACATCTCAAATGATATTTTTCCACCATATGGGAAATGAGAGCAACATAAGAAGAAAGCTAGTAGTAAGCCAATACCACACCAAAATACATATCACCTATAAAAAATAGTTTATACAGACATATTGTGACATGTACAAAGCTGACAACATGGCTTAAGTATGTAAAAAGATCGATCTCAAGCCATTTTATTAATATATAAAGCAAAGCGGAATATGATATTATTTCCAAAATAAAGTTCAAGTTCGAATAATACAAAATAGAAGTCCCAAAGTCCAGAAAGGAAATCCTCGAATTCAAAGACAAAGGAAACTAAATGTCCATAAAAAGAAAAGTCAAAAGAGCGGAGCTCTCTCCATTCACTATAGCAATTAAGACACTTGACTTTCAAGGTTATGCATTCTGACACCTAAGACTACACTTGAGCATGGCTAGTGGTCAAGGAATTATCAACTTGGTCTATCTCCATTTGTATCTTACAGTGTTCCTATTATAGATCTTCTCTTCTAACTAGTAACATTACAGACTTAGCCTCTAGAGTAGCAATCTCATCCTTCAGAAGTTGGATTTTCTCATATGTGCCATTCAATTATTTGCTAATTTGGTCATATTTCTAGGTGATCTTTCTATCACTAGCCACCAATACATCAAATTGGGTTTTCTGTTGAGATATTAGCACAATCTTTTCATGTAAAGAACTGATGGTAGTACTATCATCTTTGAAAAAAGAGAAAGAAGTAATAATTCTTGCCTTTTAAATCATTGAGGTGAGAAACGCCATAAGAAGATGAATTCATTGAGAGTAGCACTTAAACAAAATAAAGCATAAAGTCACGCTATACATCTATCAAAATGAAAAGCTCCAGTGAGAATAACTACTATAGGAGGGTTCGGACTGCTTCAATTGACTTAAGAGTTGATCGTGAATCCAAAGTAGATAGGCTTGAGGCTGCATAAATCAAGAAAGAAAAATGCAAAGTAGTAACAGGGTTGCTAAGTTGGCTCATGGAATCAGACGTGTCCTTATCTTAGTAGAGCCCCACAACCATAAAAAATAAATAAATAAATAAATGGCGTTAGAATTCCTAAAAAAGAAATCAAGCAAAAGAGTTTACTTGGATTCTCTTGAAATGAGGATTTTGGAGCTACCATTATTGGGACTGGCATTGCTGATATTGTCACAAGTATGTATCCTGCATAATAAGCTTTTACTTTTAATATCAAACTTTTCTTTTTGTGTGTGTGTTGGTAGGAAAAGTTTTATTAATTTAATTTGAATTTCCTAGTATAGTTTAGCTTACATAATTTATTTCCTAAAATTATTTGATTTTTCTATATATAATGAAAAAACTCTTTTATTTTTCTTCTATATATTTATGTACTATATTTGCTAATTTATATATACTATGAATTTTAAATAAAATGATTTTTGTCTCTTCTATGCAAGTGTGTGTGTATATTTAGTTTTTTTTAATTATAATAATAATGATAATAACAAAAAGAAAAAAAAACACTAGCTAAATCAGGAAAAAAAAAACACTAGCTAAATCGGGAAACCAAGGAATAAAAAAACATACCTAGACTAAACGCTGACAATGGTGTGCAACTCTGATTGTAGCAGCAATAGTAGGCCTATCAAATCCTTCAATTGTTTGGGTCCAAAGGAGAATATGATGAACTGCACAAAAAAAAAAAAAAAAAAAAAAAAAAAAAAAAAAAAGAGGGGGGGGGGGGGGGGGGGGGGTGTGGTGGTGTGTGGTGGTTTACCTAGTTAGAGCAAAGAGTGGAGAGGAATGGATGTGACTTAAGTTCAATGGGTTTAAAGAGAATAGTGAATTTTGGTGAGTTTATGAAAAGGTGTTCAATGAGTTTAATGAGGGTGCAGTTAATGGAGAATATAATTTGGAGAAGAAGATTTATGTGGATTTGAAGAGGGAATTTATAGGAAAATAAAATGGATTTAGATAAGAAATTTGGAGTTAGTTTATAATTTGAAATATAGAATTTGAAATTGTTTAGAAATTGGAGTAAAAAAAAATCCTATTCAATTTTAAAAGGATTTAGAGTAGCTAAAGTTAAGAAGATGGAATTATTTTCATGGATTTGAAAGAAAAAGAAAAGAAACATTTTGGATTTGTGATAAAAATAAATAAATAAATAAAGTATATATATATATATATATATATCTATATATATATATATATATATATATATATATATATATATATATATATATATATATATATATATATAAAGGCATTGAAAAGTGGAGCCAAATCTTTAATAAATGTAACACTTAGATTCAGTCTAACATTTATCGAGGACATTTGTTGGACATATATTTATAGTTAATTGGATTTAATTGGGCTTTGAAAAATTAAGGGTATAGATTAAATGGAAGCCCATAAACAAGCACTTGAAAATTCTAAAATGTTGGAGGCAATGGTAAAATGGTGGACAAGTAAACTTTAAGCCAAAATAAAAGAAGTTATGTTACTTTAGGCCAGAGTAAAAGAAATAAAAGAAAAAAAAAATTTAGGCCAAAGAAAACGAAAGCTACTTAGAAGAAAAGAAAGAGAAGCTTCAGGCTAAAGAAAATGGACGTGGAGAAAATGGAGTATACCAACACTATGAAAAGAAGAAGCATCCAAGTTAACAAGAACAATCAATCAAATTCAAGCTATCAAACAAATTCTCTCAAGTTTTCTAAATCTTTTATTTCATTTTTTATCAAATTTTCTAGTCTCTTGACTTTTATTATTTATGTTTTAAAGTTCTTGCAATTTATTTTTCAATTGTTACTAATGTTTATTTTTATATTAATACAAACAATTTCATTCTCAATTCTTTGGCCATTTTGTGAAAATTAGAGAAGTTGTGTGCAATTTATTCAGAATCTCTAAAAGATCATTATTTCTTAATCTTTTTTTATAATCATGTGAAAAAATCAAAAACATGTGAGACTCACAATAACAACAATAATAACAATAACAATGATAATAATAATAATAATAAGGAAGGTCTATTATCAGTCTAGATATGTTCCATAAGTCGAGACATCAAATTATTACAACTAAAATTGCCTCACCAATCTATTTTTCATGCACAAAAGCTAATAATTTTATCATCGATTATTAAAGAAAATCAAATATCTTTTTCTCCAAGCATTGTTGCTGCACCATATATCTATACCCCAATATAAACGACGCCTTAGATGACATTTGAAATTTCAAAAGTGTCCTTGTAAAATCAAGTGAAGTTACAAAAATAACCTTATAAAATAATCAAAAGTCTAAAAAACCATTGCTTACATGAAAGCTCACAGAAACTCTCTTTTTCATATCCACTTGCCACGTTTTCAATCAATTTAATATATATATATATATATATATATATATATATGTACTATATTTTTTCTAATGTGCTTCACATATTGATATCCATTATGATTTGTTACAACTTATTAGATATATAAATATTTATTCTATATTTTCATTTTTTCTTTATAAAAAATTTAATAATCAGTTTGTTACTTAAGTAATTATATACTTTTATATTAAGTGAAATTTTCAATTAAAGTGGTATAAAATTTCTCAAATAAATATCATGAAGGTAAAATCTTATTAGTTGACTTTTAAGATTATTGTGGAGAAATATTTATATAACTTGTTTATTAAATTCACTTTAGCTGTTAAATCTAAATTAAGTTAAATTTTCATGTGAAAATTTAAAAATTCAACTAAAATTTAATTATACACAATAAATATTATCCAAATTGTATAGTCGTACATATTTGATACAATTACACTAATATCACAAAATAATTATAGATTCTAAATAAATATTTGAATGTACTTTAAAAGGTAATAAAAACACAATATTAAAAGAAAATGAGTCAAGCATATCTAAATAAATCATTTCTTGCAATTTTAAAAGATATTCTTATGTTCAAGAATATGTTAAAGAAAAGAAAGTAAATGAATTAATACATATATTAATTTTCTAATTTATTTTGTTATTGTTATGTTGCCTCATTATTAATTATAAGTTAATTTTCATATCACTACAAAAATCCACTAATTTACTGACAGAAAAATCCGCCAGTAATAATTGAAAATCCGTCGGTACAGTAAATGAATTTACCGATGGATTAAGGACGGAAAAAATCCATCGTCAAAACAATGTCAGTAAATGATTTTCGGTTAGTATTTTATAGAAAGCAGTCAGTAATTTTGTTCGAAAAAAGATCACAAATATTAATATTTCATCAGTAATCCTTTGCTAAAAACCAAAATTCGTAAGTAATTTGTCAGTAATCTATCATTAAAATATAATTAAATAATATTTTTGGTTAGTGATCCGTCAATAATTTTCAATCAAAATAATATTTCAATATTACAGTTAGTAATTTGTCAGTAAAATAACTATAAAAAATAATATTTTATGACTAAACAGTCAGTAATATGTCAATAATTTTCGGGCAAAAATAATATTTTAATATGACGATCAGTAATCCGTCAGTAAATTTTAATAAAAAATAATATTTTAATTTCACGGTCAGTAATCTGTCAGTAAAATAAACATAAAAAAATTATTTTATATAAAACGGTCAGTAATCCGTCAGTAATATATAAAAAAATAATTTAATAATCTTTTCAGTCAGTAATCTGTCAGTAAATTGAAAAATAATTTTTAATAAATTTTTTATTATTTAATAAATTAATTTTATACAATATATATTAGTTAGAAAATTAAAAATTAATATATAATGTGAATATAAAAATTTTTCATTCCATAAAGCATAATATTTTTTATAAAAAAATAATATAATGTACACCATATAAATGTTACAAATAACTAAATTAAAAAAAAAACTAAAAAAATAACTAATCATGCTTCTAAGCATCATCCTCCTCGTGGCCCTCGGCATGATGTTGGCCATGCTCCGGATCTACTATATATGCATCAGCAGCAGCAATAGAAGCATCTCTAGCTGAAGTGTGCTGATAAAAAGTAGTAGAAGCTGATAGCGGAACAGGTGGAGGAGCAGCACCGCCAGCAAAATACCTAGAGAAGAACTGTTGCATCTGCAGCTTAACCTGCTGGCGGACTTGCTCATAGACTATCCGCTGCATCTCATGCTGCATCTCCTCCCACATCTGAGCTACTCACCTATCAATCTCATGCTGCATATGCTCAGTTGTAGACAGCAGTGGTAGTGGTGGAGCTGAGGAAGAACTGGCTCTAGGATGTCCAAATAAGCGAGCCATCGAACCCATCCCGTACACTCATCCCTTCGCCCGGCCCCCAACAGTTATGAAGTATAGCTCAAACTCATCTACATGAGCTAGCTTAGCGGATCCAGAAGCCGACTGGGACATCTGCTCGTGGAGGTTTCTGAGATCCTCCTGTTTTCAATATAATAGTAGTTAGCATTTAAAATTTTTAATGTACTTTAATAGGAAAATTGCTAATTAAACTTACATGAATTCGCTAGGAGCACTAGTTGACAAAGGTCTGTCGGTCTTCCTTCCTCGTGTGGATGCGGATGAAGATCTCCTTAAGAGTAGGTGTCACGACCCGCCTTTTTGAGCCGTGATGGTCCTAGGGCATGGGTGGCTATAAGGACACCAAAAACCCGTAGAACCCATTTAACACATAATCTTTTATCATACATCGCATTAAACAAATCCCAAGATCATAACCTTATACCCATTATTTGTTTGTAATATTCTCGTTAACTTATAACATCATTAACACATAACTTGTAAAACTTCAAAAATTGTATTTTATATCATTAATCAAATATTTAATATATTATACATTATTATAATAGGCATTATAATACCATTCACCTTACTTATACATCCTATGACATTTTAGTATTAAACCCTTCAATACCCATGGAACTCTAATAATAATCTTCATAACCAAGAGTCACAACATTGGAACTTAACTGAGCAACTTCCAAGCAGAGAATGGGGCTTGGAACTTTAATTTGCTAACTCATTACTTTACCTGAAAATTTTAAACCACTACAATATGAGACAACGCTCAGTGAGTACAAAATAATACAATACATAAGGTAAGCATAAGGATTATTCTCAAGATGGTACTTGTAGTAATGAAACATTTTCAATCAGTGTTGTCAATTTAGTTCAAAGGCTTATTTCAAATGGAAACATTATCTTTAGTAGAAATATCACTTTCTTGGGAGCAGGATGCTTTCCACACATATTAATCCAATAGTAGCGGCCTGAGGCTTGCTCACTCACAAGTATCACATTATGTAAGACTGATAAGGTCTTACGGTTAGGCATTTCCCCCCCCCCCCCCCCCCCCCCCAACAGAGGTTGAGTACTCTCGCCCTACCCGCAGGCTTTACCAAGTGCATAAGGTTTGGTGTCTTTCCCCACACCAAAAAGGGGATTTCTTCTTATCAATATGCATTTAATAGGATGGTTCATGTAAGGCTCATGCCAAGAAGTTCAATGATCACAATACGATTTCAGTATCCAATGATTATTAAGAATCATCATGTCAATGGTTCAACATTCAATAAGCACTCAAGGTATCAATGAATCAAGAATATTCAATATTAATGAGCAATTCAAATTATCAAGAATTTGGAATGCTTTTAGCAACCACAATCTGAACTATAAGGGTTAAGTAGATAACACAAGTATATTATATTATTAAGTACTCACCTTGGACTCCTTTACTTTTATTATACTTGACTCTTAAGGCTAGTAGTGCTCTCCACTCTTATGATAACATTCTTACGCTTGCCTTTAGACTCTACATATTTGCAATTCAATTGCACATCAATCACTATTAAAGCCAAGATATGCTACACATATACCCATTACTAATCTTATCATTTTCTTTAGTCATTCTTTAAATGGCCAAGGCAATACATTGTGGGAAGGATAATTCCTTTCCTCCCAATTTCACATTTCAACTTTGAGTACAAACAATATAAAAAAATTCTAATGTTCAATAGAATCCATTCTACTTCTACCATTAATTCCCATAAATGAACCTAACTCATTAATTTGAGGAAAATCACTTTTATCAATTAAATTTCAAATTTTACATTATACAACTCATGTGATTCCATTCTTAAGCTTGATTTTCCCCTTCACTTTCATAAATTCAAATTCAATACTTAAATCCCCCATTTTCCCACAAACCCTAGAATTTGGGGAAAACTATTAGTTTCCCACCAAATCATCACATCTTCAAATTCATCATAAAACTATGTAATTAGTATAAGATAAAACTCATATAATCATTCAATTATCAATATCTATCACAAAAGTTCAAGTTCCCTTAACATGTTCAAATCTTAACCCAAGCTTCTAAAGTGCACTTTAACACTTCTAATTCATTAGTCCTCACCTAAAGCACCTATAGATGTAATCAATCATAATTTAGAACAATTCTATAGTTATACACCAACATGGCAGAATTCACAAAGGATTTCTCAAGCAACCTAGTTACCAAAATCAACTTTAAAACATAGAAAGGAGGAGATGATCAAGATTCCTCACTTTGATTAGCTTTGATTTGCTAAGGTTCTTAGTGTAGATAGAGAGAACTTCTTTTTGCCAAGGTAGAATTTTTTGTGTAGAGATAAAAAAAATGAAAGTTGTAACATAAATTTTCATATATATATAATAATAAGTTGGATGGTGGAGATTTGATCAAGTTCAATCCAATGGTTAATATTTAATTTTGATGGATGGCTATGATTTAATCAAGGTGGAGGGCTAGGATTCTCTCTACAATGGAGAGAGTTATCACAAGGTGCTAGATGTTCTAATGGAAGCTTGACTCATGTGTAGAAAAGAACAAGAATTTCACTTGGTTAAGTATTTAACTTAGTCAACTTTGGTGACTAAGAGCTACTCCACCAAAATTTGATCTCTACACTTGCTTTGTCTTCTACCTTAGGCTCACTATACACTTACCATTTAGATATTGCGTCCTCCTTAGGCCCAATGGGCCGGCCATCCAATGGGTTTGGACCTTTGAGCCAAAAAGCCCATTAGCCGATCCTTAAATGCACGTTTCAAACTCGATACTTAATATATTTTCTATTTCTTTTCTTTCACTCTAATACATATATTTCTACCTTCTAATATCATTGCACACTCTAGACATTATTAGATCAATTCCATACATATCATAATGCCCATTTACTGTCTCTTTACTAGCACTGATTAAGTATGTGTATCACATAAGCTCATTGGGTCAAACTAAGTTTGACCTCCATTATACTATTGGAATTTGATTGAATTCAATTTCCCATATCACTGTCATCACCTCCCAATTTCTTAGGAGATGTGAACACCCATTTACTAGCACTTTAGATTCGCATTACAAATAAATTTTAACATACTCACATTAAGTCAAACTCGGTTTGGCTTTCATTTTTATCATGAAAGCACATATTAATATTGACTTCCTTCCTTACTCATTGTCATATTATTCATTAAATTCACTTCTTGTGATGGTCTTAAGGTTCTTAGTATACTAAAGGGACCTTAAATGATATAATATATGGATGTTATCATGTCATCTTTATTGTTTATAGTTGGCTAAAGAAACCCTAGGCATTACAGTAAGGTCTCGACTAAAATCATTTCTCTGTTAAAAATTAAAAATATCATCCCACATTAGTAAATAAAAAAATTATGAAATTAATAACTTAAAAAATAAATAAATTTTTAAAGTACGTATGATTTAATTACTTATTATAAAAAAATTGATATCTTACCAATTTTCTGGCATGCTCCACAGTAGAGATAGACCCTCCAGTATGCTTAGACGGTTCACTCATTGGACTGCCTTTTTCTGACTTTTTGTTCATGGATGCCTTCTAGGATAGCTACTTATGCTCCAAAGAATCCCAGTGTTTCTTCCAAGCATCCCATGTCTCCTGAGGGATCCAAATCTCTCACTTCCCCTTTTTCTTGACGTTGTAGAGAAAGTTCTTATACTGAATTGTAGCCTTCTTAAAAAAGAGTATCTTCACCATCTCCGATATAGCAAGATTCCAATAAAAATACTTTTGCAAAAAAAAAAATCAAGTTAGTATATAAAATAATAATTAATATATAAAATACAAAATTAATTTACTAATAGTATGTATCTATTTAATACATATTACTAATAAATTATTATATTTTATTGTATATTATTATAGTTTATTATATATTATTATATTTATTATACTTAATATTTTTTAATATAGTATTATATATAACATATAATTTATTATGTATTATTTTTATATTTATTATTTTAGATATATATATATATATATATATATATATATATATATATATATATATATATATATATATATATATATATATATATATATATATATATATATATTTGAATTCTATATAATAAGTTACTCATTACCTGAAACTCCTTCCAGTAGAACTCTTTCATCTCCTGAGGCACTGATTTCCAACATGTGCCTTCAAGTCCCAGCTGATTCTTAAATATCTTGTAAATCATCCACGTCGCATCTGGCAAATACATCCTGCAATTAAAAGACTTAAATGTTAGTTAAACGAAAAGTAAGATATTATAAATTAAGAATTACCTTAAGAAATGTAGTACTTACACATCTCCCTACAGTGTGAGATGCTGCCTACATCTCGAATCTAAAAGCAAGAATGGTGGGGCAATGGTAGAAGCTGATGCAGTGGTAAGAGCTGCTGTAATGGTAAGAGTTGCCGCAGAGGTAATGGGAGTAGGTGTAGAAAATGAAGGATAGGTAGATGGAGAAATAGGTGAAGGGATAGTGGATGGAGCTATAACATGAGGAATAGTAGCTGGAGGGGTAACAGAAGGAATAGTAGATGGAGAGGTAACTGAAGAAGGGATAGTGGATGGAGGGGTAACAAAAGAAGGCATAGTGGATGGAGGGAAAATGGAAGAAGGAATAATGGATGGTGATGAAAGTATAGGATCGGTGGATGAAGTAGTAGACATAGGAGGAGGAATAGATAAAGAGGTCTGTGTGGTGACAGTCGAAAGGATGAATGTAGGTGGTATAGAAGGCAAGAAAGATGGTAAAGAAGAAAGGGTAGTGGGAAGATCACTAGTGGTAGCAAGTCCTCCTTGTGAGTGATGCCATTTCTGGGACGTCGATGTACTACTACCAAGAGTATCTCCAGGAGTCGATACAAGTCTCAAAGTCGACATCTATATATTTAGTAAAATTTAATAAATTTATTCATTATTTAATGTTACGTAAAAAGTACATCCACACAAATAAAAAATTAAAAATTAATATGGCGTAATCGTGGAATAATAATGTAAATATTAAAAAAAATACAACACAAGTTAAAAATGACTTCATTGAAATATAATGTAACATTTTAAATGTAAAAATAATATTCTTTTACACAATTAGGAAAAACCCATACACAATCCCTGGGAAATAAGTGCATAATATATTTATTTAGAATCTATTTCTTCAAGCTCATCTTCATCTATGTTTTCCTCAGACGTCTCAACATCTGAATCAAATTCAGATTCATCATCTGTATCATTATCATTTTTGTCATCTATTTCAACTAATGGCTCATCAGGATCATTTAAAGTTGCAAGAGGCTCATCATCATTAATTTTGAGTATAGGCTCATCAACTTCATCGTCTCGAAATGGTTCTTCAGATGTTGTATTTATTTCACTACCCTCCTTAATCTCTACAACTGATCTAGCTTTAATCTTGCATATTGCCCACCAATCCGCTTTATCTCATCGTAAACTCGGATAGGAAACATAATACACTTGACAAGCTTGCATTGCTAGTATAAATGGCTCATATTTATTGAATCGCCGCCTGTGGTTGACTTCAACAAGATTATATTGCTCATGAACTTTCATTCCCACATTTGGCATTGAATCATACTATTCACACTTAAACAAAATAGTCCTCTTAATGGGAAGTGCAGGGTATTCCAATTGCATTATATCTGTTAATCGACCATAATAGTAAAATGCATTCTCACTGTGATTGGAAACCTTTATACAGACCCCACTATTTAGTGATGACCTACCCAAACTTCACTTTTCAATATGGAGCTTGTAACTGTTGACGAAGTAAATAGGATAGGTCATAACATATTATAACAGACCCTTGGATAGACTAATAATGAATTGATTTGTTATTCTATTCATAGGATAAATGGCCTATGACAAAAATAAGCATATCAATTTGATTGTATAGGATAGAAATTTAAGATTAATTTTTTAAGTAATGGTACTATATTGTACTTACATATAAATAAAACCAGTGGGCAAATTCTGTCTCTAATTTTTTATCTATATCAATTATTGATATATTTAGCACAGTTTGCTTCAACATATCAATGTACAAGCTTCATTCATAAGGAAAATAATAAGTAAAATAGAAAGGAAACTATGCAGAATGATGAAGAATGAGTTATTTTAATTAAGTTGTAACTTACTTGATGTATTTTGCAACTTTGGAGCAATTAAGAAGAATGTAGGATTGAGTTGCCTTATATTCTTCGTCAGTAATCAATCTTGTTTAGGTCGACCAAATAGTCTCCCTAGATGAGCGAATATTGATAAAATACTAGGCATATTTGCTCCTTCAGGCATTCCACCATCATCATTTCGAGCTACTCTCCTATGCCTTGTATAGACATAGGGTTGAAATAATAAGAGCAAAATGATAAAGCTTCCTCAACGAAGTATGCATTACAAATGGAGCCTTCAACTCTTGCTTTATTTTTCACATTATGTTTCAAATGTCCATTAAATCTACAGCACGTAAATATCATAGATTACGACATTTGAGTATAAATGAATGGATGTGATTGTAAATATTAAAATCGGCAAATATTTTACCTCTCAAATGGATACATCCATCGGTACTAAATTGGACTCACTATACGAGCTTCATAAGCAAGATGTACTGGTAGATACTCTATGGTGTCAAAGAAACTTGGAGGAAAAATGCATTTCAGTTTACACAAGATGAGTGGAATGGTATTTTCAAGCCTCACCATTTCCTCTTCCTTAAGAAGTGTTGAAGTGAGTTCTTTGAAAAATAAACTCAACTCTGTTAATGGTTGCCAGACATCCCTCAAAAAAAATTCATGGAACACAATAGGAAGCAAGCATTTCATAAAAACATGATAGTCATGGCTCTTCATCCTAAACAATCTTAGTTTTCGCATATCAATGCATCGACCCATATTAGATACATACCCATCAGGAAATTTCAGATCTTTCAACCATTCACATAAGACTTGTTTGGCCTACTTATGGAACACATATTTTCCTTTCGGATATTTTCCAGACACTTCATCCATCTCTAACTCCTTATAGAGATAAAACTGTTTCAAGTCCTATTTGGATTTAACATTATCTTTGGTTTTTCCTAGGATGTCCATTACCATATTGAATATATTTTTAAACATATTCTTCTTAATATGCATGACATCCAAATTATGTCTAATCAGATTAGTCCTCCAATATGGTAAATCCCAAAATATACTTCGTTTCTTCCATCCACATCCACTTCGCTTTGCAATTTAAGCATTCACATCATTAGCTCCTACTTCGGCCACCCTCATCAACTTCAAACTAGTTATTTCCTATAACAATTTAATTCCCAAATGTATAGGCGGAGCAGTTGCTCAAACAGCTCTGTTTTTTATGAAAGCTGTTTTATTCCATCTAAAAGGATGATCAAGCGGTAAGAACTTGCGATGGCAATCAAACCATGATTGCTTACCCCATTTAGGAAGAGTGAAAGAATTTGTTAGTTCCTTGCAATATGTATAAGCAAGTCTACCCTGAGTACTCCTACCAAACAACATACTGTACGCAGGAAAGTCACTCACAGTCCACATCAGAGCAGCTCACATTTAAAAATTCTACTTCATAGACACATCATATGTTTCAATGCTTATATCCCACAAACGTAGCAATTCTGTAATCAAAGGTTGCAAAAATACATCCAACTTTTGTTTTAGATTATTTAGTCTGGGAATTATTACAAATAGGAACATCTACTCCTTTTTCATACACATCCCTAGAGGCAGATTATATAGTGTCACTATAATTGGCCATAATGAGTATTGTTGTCTGGATTGTCCAAAAGGTTGGAAGCCATTAATGCATAAGCCCAAACAGACACTGTGACGAATTTCAGAAGCAAAATTTGGATTCACTCGATTGAAATGCTTCCATGCTATAGAATCTAAATAGTGTCGCATCACCCCATCTTCCTCTGCATGTTTCATATGCCATCTCATATGCTTTGCAGTTGCCTCAAAGGCATATAATCTCTACAACCTTGGAATCAAAGGGAAGTAAAACATAATCTTATATGAAATTTTTTTTTTGATGGACATGAACCCCTACGTCTTGGCTTATATCTTGGCCAATCATAAAACTTACATGCAATTAGATTACTTCTTCACCTTAATAAAGCATGCAATTATTCTTGCAACAATCAATTTTCTCGATTGGAAGGCCCAAATCCTGCATTAACTTTTTGGTGCTATAGAAACTATCAACCATTATGTTATCTATAGGCAACGAATCATTGTACTATTGTAATATCTCATCATAACACTTTCAAATAGATGATATTCTGATTTGATATTCAGAAGTCATGTCATAGTAGATAATTTAGACTGTTTCTCACAGCCAGGCCATAATTCTTCGTTAGTTGCCTCTAACATGTCATATAGTTTATGAGCGGTCGGATTTGGAGCTTCCTCCATTCGATCACAATCAAAATCTAGCCCAACAGCATCCATTAACATAATATGGTATGTAGTTAGAGAACAACTGTCTACATCTTCAATGCCTAATTCTGCCGCGGTTGAAGATCCAAACCCACTGACTTCAGCATACAAATACCATTCATAATACCCTGGTACAAAACCCTTCTTCAGAATGTGCAACTTGATAGTATTTGGCTCAAGGAAATTTCTATTCTGACATTTCTTATGCTTACAAGGACATTGAACACTAGTCTCACTCATGCATCGTGGCTGAGATATCGCGAATTGCATGAATTGGTCTAAACCCTCTAAGAATTTCGGATTCAAATACCTATCAGTAAGTTTAGAGTACATCCAATTCATACCGATCCTCATAATTATTCCCTGTACATTCAATAGTATTAATTTATTTTTTATATCACACAAACAAAATTACATTTAAACTTAAATGTATGGTTATAATTTTAATTAAGTTCATGACATCTAATTCTATATCCTTATATCTTCCTCCCTATAAGGTAAGAACCTAACCCATTTAGAAACTCATTGCTGCATAACTGTTACTTTTACATTCTACACTCATACATCTGCTGAAATTTTGGCAGCATCTCTCTACAGTTCTCCTAGTGCACCACATTTAAAAAAATCCACATAATCATGACATTATTTCAATGTGCACTAAGAGAACATGGTGGAAGACAGTACCAAAATTTTAGACATTTGTATGAAATAAGAATATACACAGACAGTTACATAGACAACGAAATCTCTAAACTACCCAATTTGGACAATTCGATATCCTCTCACCATCCGATGAGCAGGACATCAAACGGGATCCATGGCTGATCCTAAATATGTTAATCATTTTAATTAACAATATTTTTGGACATTTGATTATAAAAGTCAAAAATAAAATTAAAATCATTTAAATTCATTCAATAACAAAATGGCGTAGATTCGCTGTGCAAATAACAATTACAACATCACAACATAAGAACATATAATTAAAATTAATAAAATAAATTCACAAGATAAATGCAAACATTGCTGAATACGATACAAATTTATAAATACATTATACTCTTTTCTATTTTTTTTACCGTATCATAATTTCACACATATATATTATTACTTAATAATAAAGATATTAATATTATATTAGATATTTTTTATATCATTTAGGAAAAAATTTAATTAAAATTCTTCTTAATCGTTTTAATTTTGAATATTCGAATTTTAATTATTTATTAACATTAATTAAGCCATTATGTATTATTATATTTTATAGACTATTTTTCCTTTAAGAGGATATTTGTCATTTTTTTAAAAATCTTATGAAATGTATTTAAAATTTAATTTTTAATGGAAAATTTTTAATTTATTACTTTCTTTTTATTTTTCATCGAAATATTTTTACTCCTAACTATTTGCAATTTCTTATTTTTTTGTATTCTATAAATGCATTTATATTTCAATTTTTGGTAGCATATTTGGGATTTTTTTTTTTTTAATGTCATGAGAATTTTTAGTATTTTATAAAATTCATAAAAAATAAATTTCACTTTTTATGGTATGATTACTTTCTTTTTATTTTTCATCAAAATATTTTTATTCCTAACTATTTGTAATTTGTAATTTTTTTGTATTTTATAAAATGCATTTATATTTCAATTTTTGGTAGCATATTTGTGGATTTTTTTAATTTTTCAATGTGATGAGAATTTTTGGTATTTTATGAAATTCATAAAAATTAAATTTTACTTTTTATGTCATGAATAAACATAAATTTATTAATCATTTTGTCGGTATTATTAACAGATTTATTTAAATAAAATCAAAATTATGTCACATACATATACATCTATAAATTCACATTAACTTAACAACATAATTAAAAATTACATTTCAATGCACAAATCAATCACAAATTATAAATTCACATCATAGTATTTATTTTTTCATATACATTTATAAATAAATATGACAAATTACAAATTATACATAAGATAATTAAAAGAACATTACATTCTAAATTATTATATTTATATATTAGTATAAATAAATTAAATTACAGTACAGACCTCTTGAAACGAGAATCCGACTTATGTTATTGGCCCACACATCAATTATATTAAACAAATTAAAATTCTATTAATAAAACCAAGATAATTAAAATAATTACTAACATAATTTAATAAAATAATTTCACCATATTTAATACTATCATAAATTTATAAAAATTTTATTAAGCTTAAAAATATAAAATATCTTCAATTAAAAAATTTATTAGCATATATACATATCAATATAAATTTATATATATATATATATATATATATATATATATATATATATATATATATATATATATATATATATATATATATATATATACAAATTCCTAAACAATCTAAACAAAAAATTAACAGATTTTCAACAAATTAATCTAAACCAAAATTCAAAAATCTAAATAAAAATTCAATCAAAATCATAATCAATAATAAGGTAATAATGCAAATGCCAGTGGAAAAATGAAATCTTTGGTGAGGGATGAATGCCGGCCAGTAAACGGGAGGGCTGTAGAGAGCAACGGTAGTGGAGAAGAGAAGAAGAAGAAGAAGAAATGGAAGAGAGAAAAAAGAAGGTCAACAGTTTATATTTCATTATTACTGACGGATTACCAATGGACAGTACCATATGGATTAAAAAATCTGTCCGTAATCAGTCAGTAAAAGGCTAAAGGCGGTAAAACGCGCGCCTATTTTTCACTTTCGTCGGTATTCCGTCAATATTATTTACAATTTACTGACGGATTACTGATAAAAAATCTATTACCGTGTGGCATTCTTTCAGTAATCCGTTAGTAAATATTTTGATTCCCGCTAAAATTTTTTGCGCCTATTTTTCAATATAGTCGGTATTCCGTCAATATCGACTCATATTTACTAACGAATTACTGACAGAATGCCTACTACAGTAAATGATTCCATCAGTAATCCATCAGTAAATGTCTTAATTGCCACTAAAATATTTCCACGTATCCTTTTCTGTCTGTAATTGGTCACTAAACCATTGGCAAAATTTGATCACTATCCGTCAGTATATCTCGTCATTATTCCGTCAGTAATCTTGCTTTTTGTCAGTAAATGGTCAGTAAAAAGATGAACATTGTTAGAAAGTATTCCATTAGTATTCTGTTAGTATTTCTTATATATGGATTTCAGTCCATCGCTAATTTCTGTCAGTAAATCGTTAGATTTTTATAGTGTGTTAATATTTGGTATACTATTGTTTTCTCATAATTTCAATGTAAGTTGCGTATTTTTGTTAGTTTTGATAAACTTGATCTCTTTGGCATGTTATAAATTATTTTCTATTCTTTCAGAAAATTAACAACAATTTTTTCAGTTTCCATATGCACTATTATTTTAAAAACCAAACGAATGACTAAACTGGACATATCACTAATTTATGGTTCAATTAGTCGGACTGATTGGACAAAATTTTTTTTTTTTTTTATTTTTTGTCATTTTATAAAATATTTCTATTAATATAGGTCCGACTGATTAAAAACTAGTAAAAGAAAAATTTAACTAGAATTTTAGTAAACCAAAATGGACTGGCTATTGATTTCCAGTTGAATAGGTTAAACTGACTGATCCAATTTATTTTTGTAACACTAATGTGCATAGAGTTTATATCATCAACAATACACTTATTATTCGATCCTTATATTAAATTTAGATTTTCACTCTAATATCTAGACACCAACCCCTTAAAATTAGATACTAATTCTATCAAAAGCCTACCCACATTCATATCATTATCATTCATTTTTGTATATGAGTCCTTATTAGTTATCACCAATAATTCTCTCTAACCATTTCTCTAATGCATCCAAATATTTTACATAAACCAATTTCACAGATAATGTAAGGTTTAGGCCAAACTCAGACTTTTCAGCTACCACATCTCAAAAAACCAGTCTTACATATATATATATATATATATATATATATATATATATATATATATATATATATATATATATATATATATATATATATATATATAATTGTTCTAATGCACAATAGAATTTTCTTAAAGTCAAATTAAATTTTTTTTAACTTGTTAATATTCGAACAATCAAAGTTCAATTAGAATTTTTTTAACCTTTTAATATTCAAAATAACATAAAAATATATAAATTATTCTAATTGAATTCAATTATATAAGGCACTACTATTATTTCTTTTAGAAGATACAAATTATTACTAATAATTAAAATAACTAATTTTAAAATTTATAATCAGATAAAATAATAATTTACACAATGAAAATCAAATTATAATTTTTTTTAACTTATTGATATTCGAACAATCAAAATAAAATTAGAATTTCTCTAACTTCTTAATATTCAAAAAACATAAAAAAATATATAAATTATTCTAATTGAATTTGTTATTTTTTTAAATTAAATTAATATAATCAGATAATTAAATTATTAAATTATAATAAATATATAATTATAAATTTGTAATATAATTAATTATATATTTAATTATTAATACGTATCTCTTTAATACATTAAATATTTAATTTGTAATATATTAATTAAATTATTGAATTTGTTCTTTCTTTAGAAAATTATTAATATATATTTGTATTTTTTATTATATTAGTGATATGATAATTTTTTATATTTGATTGTACTTGCATTTTATACGATTATTTAAACACATAAACAATTTATGAAAACTAATAATAAACTTATATTATGATACAAAAATATAATAATTTACTAAATATTTACTTGATAAAACCATAATTCATAAAAAAAATTTAAATATAAATATTTTACTAGCAAATATTAATTTTTAAATTATTATATTAATTTGTAAAATTAACTATTTTATTGTAAACCATAAATATTGAAATTGAAATAAACGGAATAATATTTTTTGTATTTGATAAGAATTTTTATAAATATAAAAGAAGATATTAAAACATTAGTTAATTTTTCAAATTAATAATTTGTCAAAATAATAAGATAAATTAGTAGTACTAATACAATAATACCAACTTGAAAATTAATATATTATATTAATCTTATTTAAATTAAATATAATTAATTATATATTAAGTAATAATTATTTTATTTTTTCTTTTTTCTAATAGAATTCATTATTTCTTTATTAAAATTAAATATAATTAGATATTAAACATAATTAATTATATATTAAATAATAATTATTTTATTCTTTTCTTATTCTAATTGAATTCATCATTCCTTATTTAAATTAAATATAATTAGATAATTATATTATTTAATTAATAAATAGCCAAAATACCAATTATAAATACACAATTAAAATAAAAAACTTATTGAGTGACTCTTAAATAATTTTGCTTATCCCCCTCCCTTCCATACATTTATATATAGTATAGATTATAATAAATACAAAATTATAAATTTGTAATATAATTAATTATATATTTAATTATTAATATGTAGCTCCTTAATACATTAAATATTTAATTTGTAACATATTAATTAAATTATTGAATTCGTTCCTTATTTAGAAAATTATTAATATATATTTGCATTTTTTATTATATTGGTGATATGATAATTTTTTATATTTGATTGTACTCTCATGTAAATAAATAAACAACCTATGAAAACTAATAATAAACATATATTACAGTACAAAAATATAATAATTTACTAAATATTTATGTGATAAAACCATAATTCATAAAAGATTTTAAATATAAATATTTTGTAGCCAATATTAATTTTTAAATTATTATATTAATTTATAAAATTAATTATTTTATTGTAAACCATATATGTGGAAATTGATATAAAAATAATAATATTTTTTTTTGTATTTGATAAGAATTTTTTTTGAATATAAAATGTAATATATTAAAACATTAAATAATTTTTTAAATTAATAAGCTAAATTAGTAGTACAAATATGCAATACAAACTTGAAAATTAATATATTATATTAATCTTATTTAAATTAAATATAAATAATTACAAATTAAATAATAATTATTTTATTCATTCTTTATTCTAATAAAATTCATTATTTTTTATTTAAATTAAATATTATTAGATATTAAATATAATTAATTATATATTAAATAATAATTATTTTATTTTTTTATTCTAATTAAATTCATTCTTTCCTTATTTAAATTAAATATAATTATATATTAAATAATAATTGTTTTATTATGTTCTTATTCTAATTGAATTCATCATTCCTTATTTAAATTAAATATGATTAGATAATTATATTATTTAATTAATAAATAACTATATTATCTATCATAAATATATGATTAAAAAGAATTTAGTGAGAAACTCTTAACTATTTTGCTTATCTCCCATATATATATATATATATATATATATATATATATATATATATATATATATATATATATATATATATATATATATATATATATATATATATATATATAAATTTTGACATAAAAAAATTTTGACATTTTTAATACATAGGAATTTTATTTTATTTTTTTTTGACATTTGTACTTATTTTTAATACATGAGCATGAAGCCAATATATAATTTTATATTTTTTTGCATCATTATATTTCATTTGAATAATTATATTAATACATTAACAAATATGTTACTTTTCTAATTAAATAAGGATACTAATCCTAAAAATTAACATGTTAACCAATAAGTTAATTTCTTAACTAAACAATGATTCTTAATCTTAAAAAAATATTAATTATATTTTTAATATTAGCTTATATAAATATAATTAATATATTAATTAATAAATTAACAAAATTTTCTCATCTTATATGACATATTTTCAATTATATCTTTTGTTAAATTTTTATTATATGTATTCAATTTAGTATTAGTTAAATTTTATACATATAAATAATTTTTAAACAAAGAATCTAATTTAAATTTTACGAATTAAAAATATTTATAATCAAAATAATAATAATACTGTGCAATGCGGAGACAAACGACTAGTTTTTATTAATTTGTAATCACAACTTTGCCATTATCTTTAGATGTTTTGTTCAAACTAAAAACTTCAATATGAATAAATAAATTTCAAATTTGGATTTTCACATCTTCTATGGATCAGATTATGTCCTAATTAATTAATATAATTTCTCTAATTTTATATTTTTTAAAAAAATACAATACTAAAAATGAAATTAATTTTAACAAATATAATCCATATATCTATATTTCTATTTTAAATTAGATAAAATGCAGTCAAACTCACTAAACTTTGAATTATTTCCCAATTTGGTTACTGATTAATATCTTATAATTTAATCACTAAATTTCAAATTTTTTTCATTGACGTGTCATTAAGCCAATTTAGATGAAAAACTCAATGAAAAAATGACATGACATTTTTCGTCACCGATAAATACTAATTAAATTAGATACATCAGCTTGCCACATCAGAGTATTAGAACTGCATGCAAAGTCATTGAGCTTTATTCTGTTTTTGAATTTAGTCACTAACTTTCAATTTTTATAATTTGATCACTAAATTTTAATTTTTTTTCACAAGTGGGTCACGAAGACAAATCCAATGAAGAGCTCACTAGAATAGACTTCAATAAGCTCATCTCAACATTAAGAATACAAAAACATGAGTCCTTCTACCTCACTCTCCACTTTTTCACTGATAAATGGCCAAAAGTTTCAATAGTCTCATTTTTCGATCTCCATCTCCATTCAATCTCAAGCGATGAAATAAGTACTGAAATAGAACTCTAGATGTTGGGAGTTGAATGATACTAAGAACTGTTAAAATTCTAGTCGAAAATAACAAAGATCATCATTGGATGTGTTAAATTTATCTTTGTGACCTTCCTGTGAAAAAATTAAAATTTGGTGATCAAATTATAAGAAATTAAATATTAGTGACCAAATTATAAAATAGTACCGAACTTAGTACATGTGACTTTGCATGCAAATCTTAATATTGTGATGTGGCACACTGACGTATCTAGCTTAGTCAGCATTTATAGGTGACGTAAAATGCCATGTTAGCTTTCCCAGTGAGTTATTCATCTGAATTGGCTTTTTGGCATATTGGTGAAAAAAATGAAAATTTAGTTATTAAATTGTAATAAATTAAAATTTAGTGACCAAATTAGAAAACATCCAAAATTTAGTATTTTGGATCACATTGTAGAATTCTTAGATGCCCATATCAAATCTTTCATACATCATGTTTGACTTTTCAAAAACTCATATGGGCCTGTGTACATAAATATATTAAGATAATTCTTTCTTAGAATGATACTTCCTTGTCTTATTCATTTAAAAGCACTTTGTTACATATAGATTTTTCTTATAATTTATTCAATTCTAATGCAGTTCACCATGAAATACAAGTAATACAATCTAAATTTAAAGTTCCAATCTATATTCTAGTTCTAACTTCAAGTACCTTCCTCTTCATAAATTGATAGAGCCTCTTCATTATATCTGGGTGTGTTAACACTCCTCTTCTTCACAACCATTTCCGAACTCCATGAAAACTTCTAAACTAAATCCTAAAAACCATAGATGATATTGCGATCCGTTAATCTAATAAAATCATAAAAATACATGATGAGTAGGAATATCATGAATGAACATGTCAAAAGAATTAATTTATTAGATCATTATAGAAAATCATAGTGCATAAAAAATTATATAGATGGATCATAATATCATAAATAATGAGGACATTTTTGTAAAACATTTCTTTCCATAAATTGACAGCATGCTTTCATAAGTCAAGTTCTTTTTTTTTTTTTTTTCCACCTCACCAAGTACCTCACATTCTTTATTCCATCATAGATATAATGGTGGACAAACCATAAATCAAAAGTTTCCGTCATTATAGCACCATCAAATACCATCATGGTATACATAATAAACAATTGAAGGTACATTGGAGTGAACTCTTATGCTCTTTGTAATCCACCATGGGATGCTATTTACCTAAAAAACATCACCACATGCCTGCGTGAATATATCTAACTTAGTTTATAAACCCAGTCAATCGAGTCACTAGTGCACTTTATCTAATAATTACCCTTATTAGTTGGGCATTCTTTCAATTTCATTATTCAGTATATTTTATATATATATGTATATAGTAATAAAACATTTAAGAAAAATCTTTCATAACATTTTATTCAAAATTTTGCCCAGTAACTTCAATTAGAATAGGGTGACTTTGATTTGAATGTATCTTTGTCTATTATAATAAGAGCTTTAATGAATGGCCATGATTAGAATAGGACAATTTTTATTACAATTGGTATCATATAACTTTTACAAGAAGACAACTATAGTCATAAGGACTTCACTTACATAAGAATGACTTTTGCCTGAATGTCTTTGCCTGATTTCACTTTTGATAGATTTTACAAAGAAATGTAATAACAATATGTTATTCACTAAAGGTGAAGGTAATGACTATACTAATGAAAGTAGTAAATACATAAGAGATCAGCAAAGGAATGGTGATCAATGAACATATGAGGAAGAATAATTTTCTCATATTATTAATGTATTTGTTAACTTACAAACATAAAAAAAAATACATTCCTATAATCTTACCTCTTCATTTTATATTCTGATTAAGTTTTACAATGCCCCTTAAGTTCCTTCTCAACTCTTTTGATTTTCCCATCATCATTAGGTTACCATTTCCTTAAATAGAGCTAAAATCACCATCATCCAATCTATCATCAATGGCAATCTGATAACTCTTTGATCATGCAAGGTCATGACATCGCTATCTAGGTTCTGATCATCATCAAACTTTTCTCTACTCTTCCTTCGGTTTACTAGATCTAATGATCTGCCATCTAAATCCACTTAAGACTTTTCTAAGAATATTGGAAGAATCATCTACCTTGCAGATTTAGGGGCTTTTTTTTAAGATAAGTCTATTTTCAAAAGAAGGTTGACAGATAGAGAGAGAGAGAGAGAGAGCTCTAGGTTTCTTTTGAGTTCTAGAGAGAAAAACTCAAACTTTTAAACTTAAAGAGAGATGTAACAGTTCAAAATGAAACTAAAGGTCTTAAGATCTTTAGATAGGAAAAGGGCAATCATGACGTCTATTAGGATAGGACATAAAGCTGGTCAACAATGTTTTATAAAAAGACCTTTCACATTGGAAATATAAACTTTTAGTTTAATGGTAAAACTTTCCTGGAAAGGAAAATGTTAAATAGTCTGAAAAAATGTTAGCAGTAGATGACTTTCTGTCAAATCAACTTATCTATTTAAAATTTAAAAGTCTTAGATTTTCCTCTACATGTTTTTGACTATGTTGTTCACTTCATATCTATCTAGGATGCCAAAGCCTTATTATTAAATGTACCATTTTTTTTCCTTATCAATGAATGTACCATTTCTCCCTCTAGACACATATTTCTTCCTAGGTCCATAATTCATCTTCACCTTACCTAGTCTAGCCTAAATTTATCTAGTCCTTCTTCATACTCTACTGACTCTCTTGGTTTCATTGTTAAGGTCCTTAGTTTGCCTTTTGTTCATTTCACTCACTTCGCTTAACCAAACTCATCTAGTTGCTTTTTACCTTTAAGTTCTTTGATTATCTGACTTCTTTCTCTATTTGACTATCACAAAGTTACTCCTTATCAATTAATTCATACATATTTCTCTTCTGTGATGTCCATCATATTTTTATCATCTCCTAATGTTGTTTCGCATCATGACACTTGGTATCACCTCTAACATTTTACCTCTATCTCTATGGTTCTTCTTCGGCGTCTCTTACTTTTATCATCAACCTTATCATTGTCCATCAAGTCTCCAAATATCATTTTTTTATTATCCAAACCCTTAGAGTATTACATTCTCCATTCCTTCATAAAAATTCATCCTCGAATTTTGAAACGCTTCCTAACTTCTTTGTTATACTTATCCTCTAATGACATCATTATCAACTTCCTCTCTTAAGTTCACTTCTAAAAGGAATACCTATCCTTATATCCCATTTTTTCCTAAAAATTTCCAAAGCATTTGGATTCTAACATAGTCATTTTGTTCTCTTATGTAGAAACTTCAAACTTACACTTTATCATTTATTTCCTTATGTTATTATATTCCTTTTACTAAATACACTTCAAAGGTTTGAGTTTAAAGATACTCATTGTCTATTTATTCACTTTGATAAATCTAATAAATCTCCAATTCAATCAATAACTTTATATTTCTTCAAAGTTGATCCAATCTCACTCCTCCATTGTTCATTTGGATTCTCTTTAGATATAATGACTCTTTTAAAGCGTCTTCTTTCATATCTTTGTAGGGAAACTCTATAGTATTGTAAAAGAAACAAATACTTCATATCATAACATAATCATCATATTAAACTTATAGGAAAACAAATATCAATAAATAGAAATTTCATTATTCTATAACCTACTTAACCTATCTTATTTTCTAGTTCATCAAACTTAAACTATCATGTATTCTTATACTATAGATTCATATGCCTTACCTTATTCATCCTAGGTGGTCATATATTTAACTCATCGTATATGCTCTTGCTCTGATCCCAATTTAATCCCTTGTCAGTAGGAATATTACCTATCATTCATAGCACAATTTCCTAATCCTTTCATTTTTATAGCTCCTTTTAAACCTTTTGCCTTTTACTAGAGCACATCTTATCTTTCCTAACTTTCCTTTTGTAAACCTTTTGTTCTGATACCACCCTTGACATGCTAGTTCTCAATACTCTATATTCATAGCTCATTGTTGAACTACTCTTTAAATCTTCTGTTGATTAAGGCGCAATGTTTTAGGGAGATGGGTAATTTTAAGGCTATTGATCACCTTGTAGAATCCTTAAATGTCTGGATTTGAATCTTTCATACATATATATAAAAAGACTTATGTGGGCCTAGTTACATATATATACTAATATAATTCTTTATTAGAATGACACTGCCTCATCTTATTTATTTAAAACCACATCAATACATATGGACTTTTCTTACAATCTATTTGATTCTAATATAGTTCACTATGAACTACAAGTAATACAATCTAAACTTAAATTTCTAATCTATATTCTAGTTCTAACTTCTAGTAACTTCCTCATCATATACTACTAGAGCCTTTTCACCAGATCTGGGGGTCTTAACACTCCTTTTCTTCACAACCACTTTCGAACTGCATGAAAACTTCTAAACTAAATCTTGAAATCTATAGACGATATTGTGAGCCATTAACTTAGTAAAATTATAGAAATGCATGATGATTAAGATTACCCTGAATGAATATATCAAAAGAATTCATAAATTAGATTATTATAGAAAATCATAGTGCATGCAGAATTATATAGAAAGGTCAAAATACCATAAATAATGAGAATATTTTTGTAAAATATTTCTTTTTCATAAATTGATAGAAACATGCTTTTGTAAGTTGGTTTCTTTTTTTTTTTCCTCATCTTTGCATACCTCACATTATTTATTCCATTAGGGATCTATTGGCGGATAAACCATAAATCAAAAGTCTATGTCATTGTAGCTCCATCATAATACCATCATGGTATATGTACTAAACAATTGAAGGCACATTGGAGCAAACTCATATGCTCTTAGTAATCCATATGCTACATACCTAAGAAACATCACTACATGCCTGGGTGAATACATTTGACTTAGTTTGTGGTAGGGGTGGACAATGGTCGATTCGGTCCTAAAATAGCTGAAAGTAACGAACTAAAATATATGAGAATTGGCAACTGAACTACACCTAATATAATGACAAAATCGATTTATTTTAACTATAATGATTGGTCAATTTGGTTTGCTTTTGGTTTTTAATTTTGATTTGGGTCAATCCATTAGGCTCTTATTTAATGGGCTTTTTTTATTTAATTTTCAAAATCTTATAATTGCATATTTTAACTTTTTAATATAAAGTAAAAAAAAAGCTGAAAAATTTATATATATATATATATATATATATATATATATATATATATATATATATATATATATATATATATATATATATATATATATATATATACACATATAAAAGGAAATAAAACATATTTTAACATCTTAATAAATACTAAGTAAATAAAGTGAAAATAAAAGTAAATAACTAAATAAGACAATCTAAAATAATACAAAACAGAAGCTTTAAATATTACATTCACAATTTAACCAAATTTAAAGCCTCACCCCCTTTATATTTTTATAAAATTACAAAAGTATAATATAAAGTGTAAACAGTATTTACATTTCCATAAATAAGTAACATTAAATATATTGCCAAACCCATGCAAAAGAAATACAATATAAATAGTAAGTGTATTTATAGCAAATTAACAAACTACATATCTAGAATTAAATTATGAGCTTAGATTTAGTTTCAAATTCATATAAAATACGATTAAGTTAATCTCGCTACATTATTAAACTGCTAATCATTTAAAATTTTTACCATGCTAGTATTTAACTCAACACAAGTATTTATTCAAGTTCAGAAGGGGGTGGAAGCTTCATCATTGCCAAAATAAGAAAAAAATTACAGAAAGCAAAAGGCTCAGTGATAAAGCCAATTATTATATATCAAATGGGATGAAAGAAGGTCATATTAACTGGCTGCAAAAAAGCATGGATTGCCTCTATAAGTTAGTGCATCATAATACTTCAATCCCAGTAATCAAAGCAGTTTGAATCACATCATTACCCAAAATAGAAGACATAATAGTAAAGCAAAGCTTACCATAATGCCACTGCCATAATGCCAAAGCCAATTTTGAATACCAATAAGGTAACAAAACTTATCGGAGGTGACAGAATTGTAAAAGCAAACAGGTTACCTCTACCTCTAATTTCACAAACAACAGCAAGCATGATAGAAAAGCAAGTAGCATTAAACAAACAGAGATAGAAATATAATATGGTTAGAGAACATTATAAAAATTTACCAAAAAAATGTAGAGCTAGCTGAAGCATAGGCTGCCAATGCAAAAAACAGCAGCAACTGCCTAGCCTATTACTTTGAATCTAATAAAAAACTAAAGGGTATATGCAAAAAAGATTCAGTATCCATAGCTACATAATGACAAATAGAAGAATCAAATTCAGATTGTTAAACTAAAATATAATAAAACAATATCAAAAAATAAAGGAACAAAATGATAAAGGAAGCAAAAAATGACTTTACAGCACGTCTATTAGTTTGAGCTAGAATAGAGTGGCCAAGTCCCATATTTGGCAATTCTACAACATTAAAATGTAATTTAATACAAACATTGCCAAATCACAAAAAGAACAACAGCATACATTAATCAAAATATATAAAAAATGGGCATGTTTTTCAAAACTTTTCAGCTCATTAAAGGAATCCTTAAAATACATTGGCTTATTTGAAACCCTAAGCCAATCTTGACAGTATATCAGTGCTTCCACTATCCTAACAGTTAAAGAACTCCTCAAACAATCCAAAAGTCTCCCCATATGTTGAATGCACTCTCAGAAGCTACAATACTAATAGGAGTAGCAAACACATCCTTAGCTAGTCTAGACAACATAGGGAACCCATATGAATTAAGTTTCCACACTTCAATATAATCATATTGTCCTCTTCCATTGTTGACTCACTAAGATAAATTTGAAGCTCATTTTGTTTTGCCTCCACCAATTCCCATTTCCATTTTGTATTGTTTAAATTTGGATTTTAGTGAAGATTCTACAAATGGAAAAAGAATTAGATTGTGATTGGGATGATTACGACTATAAATCTGATTGAGAGGAAGTCTTAGAGTTATACCTTTGCAAATATTCATTAAATAGGACATTAAGATCATTATTAATCCAACAAATAGACTGCCACCTAGGTCTAATCCATACATTTGTTCAAATGAATACTCCATGTATTCAAATTTCTCCTTATGGTCTAAAACACTTGCAAAGAAAATCAACTTGTTTATCTTTTCAAGATCTCCCCCAGTACTTTTCATACTTGCTTTTCATATTTTGGCCTAACAAAGCAAGTTCTAAGTCATCACTAAAACACAGTGATTTTAACATAAAAAGAACTTGGTATTCTAAGTGTCATGTTATAAAAATGCTCTAGGTAATTAAAATTTTCTCTACAAGTAGACCAATCAACAATATCAGGTAAATTGGCTTGATCCAAATTCGATCTGATTGAGGAATCTTGTTCCTTATATCTTTCAAAAGATTTTTCATATTCACATGCTATTCTTAGCATCAAAAGGGTGGAGTTCCACCTAGTTGGAACATCCAAATAAAGAGATACTTTATATTGAATATCAAGCATTTTACAAATTTCTTTAAATTTTCTCAATCTTGTAGGCGAGTTTCTAATATATCTGACACAATCTCTAACTTTCTTTATAGATGGGTTAACCTCTTTTAACTTATTTGTGACTACCAAATTCAGAATGTGAGCAATGCACCTCATGTGCAAATAGTTACACTTAGAGACACTTCCTCTCTAACTAAGCAGTCTTTTTTTAAAAAAAAAAAAAAAGAAATAGCAGTATCATTAGAGCTTACCTTATCAACATTTATTATGAATATATTGCTAAGGCCCCAATCAAGCAAACATGTTTTAATAGCCTTACCAATATATTCACCCCTGTGACTTAACACATGACAAAAGAAAGGATTTTTCTTTTGTGAAAGTTCCAATCATCATCAATGGAATGGGCAATCAAACACATGTAATTTACCCTTTGAATACTAGCCCAAATATCAATAGTAAGACTGACTCTTGGAGAATGGGACTTGATAAAAACTTTTAATTTTGTTCTTTTATTCAAATACTTGTTAAAACAGTCCCTAGTTATAGTTTTCCTAGATGAGATTTTAAACATAGGACATGTAGTATTCATAAAGACCCTAAAACCCTCCCCTTTTACAAACTTAAAAAGGGAGTTCATCAATAATTATCATATAAGCAAGAGTATCCTTAGTGGCATTTTGGGAAAATTTCCAAGTTCCTAAAGTACCTACTCCCTCAAACCTGCCCCCCCCCCCCTCCCCCCTCTCAATCAAATTCACAGAATCAGGAGTAGCATGTGAAAGGATCAACAATTTTTGTCTAACATCTTTACTTGCAAGATTTTTTAAGCATTTCAGCATACGATTTCTCAAACTAGAAGTGCCATTGGTTTTTAGGATCATAGGCAAAAGATTTAGTATAGTAGTTACATGTGGCATTTATCATCTTACCATCAGAGTTACTTTATTAGTAAAGTGGTCCCAGACAAGACATGCTCTCCATTTGTCTCATTTTGTTAGTTGGTTGTGGTATAGAAGCTATTGTTTTTTGATTTGCTTCCACCATATTAGGTTGAGCATCAATAAGGCTTCCACTAGAAGGACTGGATACATTGGCATCGCTGCCAATGGATCTAGTCTCATTGCCCTAGTTAGACATCTATAAAGAACAGGCCTAGGAATCATATTAGTAACTAATAATTATTAATATTAATATTTATGTCACAACAAATAGTCCATATATAAGTAAAATAAGTCAAATGATGATTACCTTAAGGAAAGCAATAGAGTCACAGTACCACAAAACAGTCCCCTTAACCTTAAACCCTGAAACAAAAAAATAAAATTTCAAGACAACATTAGTATAATAGTTTTAGAGTTATGAAATCAAAGAATATACATTAAACTAAATCAAATTAAATAGTTAATTAATTACCTTTATATTGAGTATCTAAATGAAATAGGATAAACATACCCTTTGACAATTGAATTATAAGTTATAAATCAATTGATAATTCTAGTAACAGAATACCTTAAGGATAAAAATACAACATAACTTAATTAAATAAATAATTAAAACATAAATAAGTTACTAATTAAATAATTTAAAACAAATAAATTTATTATAAAATAAATAAATAAATGATTTACAGAAATAATAACATATAATATATTTAAATATATAATAATTTATATATATATATACAGAATAGCTATTTAGTAAAAAAAAATCTATATTTTCTATATAAATAAATGAATTATCAGTTAATTATTTTTACAACTATATCAAATCAAGTCCTAAAAAATGAAAAAGTTTGGAAAATAATTTATAAAGTTAAAAATAATTTCACAGAACATGTATTTACCAAAATAAAATCATATATTTACTCAAAACTTCACAAAAAAATACAAAAAAAAAAATATTAAAGAAGACAAAAAAAAATTAAACTCAGTAGTTAGTACATTTGTTTGAAGGCTCTATTTCTTTGAAAATGCATATATCTATATTTTATAGGGCCAAATCCTTACATGCAAAAAAGGAAAAGAAAATATCTATTAAAAAAATAAGTAAAAATAATAAAAATAAATGAAGATCACAAATTTTTTGCCTAAAGGTTAAATTTTTACCTTCTAAAGAGACTTAGAAGTCAAAATCACTTTTTGATAAAAGGGCTTCCACCATAAATGAGTTTCAGACTCTCAGTGATTGAAAGATATATACATAACTGCATCTCAGAGTCTCACTGTCTCAATTATTCAAGGATATTAGGGTTAATGTTAGGATTAACTAAAAAAGGAGAAACATTTGTTCATCAGAAGGGTCTGAGAGAGAGGTGCTTCCACCAACCACTACCACTTTATGTTAGGGTTAGGGTTAGGGTTAGTGTAACTGAGTAAGGAGCTTTAACCACATAGAGGTGAATAACAAAGAGTATGGTGAAGAACAGAGGTATGGAAATGAGAAAGGGTTATTATTAATGCCTCAAAGAAGAAGAGAATAGAATGGAGAAGATTGAAGAGAGAGGAGAGATGTGAGATGTCATACTAGAGAGAGAAGAGAGGTGAGAGGAGACAAAATTCTAGAGAAAGGGTGAAAGAGGATTAGATTTAGGATGTATATATAATAAAGCAAAACGACATCGTATAGACCTTAAGATGTTTAGGGTTATTGTAATTCGGTTATTTATGTCAATTCAGTCTCTAGTTAGCATAACCAAATCGAAAACTGAATTTTTCTATTTCCTAGAATCGAACCAAACCATATTACCTATTGAACCAAATAATATCCATATTTCTATTTGGTTCAATCCAAAAAAATGGTTTGGACTAATTTTTGCCCACCCCTAGTTTGTAGACCCAATAAATGAAGTCACTGGTGCACTTGGTCTAGTGACTATCCTTATTAGTTGCACATTCTGATAATTCATTATTTGGTATACTTTTATACATATGGTAATAAAACATTTATGAAAAATCTTTCAAAACATTTTATTCAAAATTTTGCCTAATGGCTTTGAACTTCAGTTCGAATGACCTTTGTCTATCATAATAAGAGCTTTAGCAAATGGCCTTGCTTATAGTGGGATAGTTTTTATTACAATTGGCCTTCTATAACTTTAAAATAATATAGTTTTGGTAATAAGGACTTCACTTACATAAGCATGGGTTTGGCATGAAGGCTCTGCCTGATTTCACTTTTTGATAGATCTTATAAACAAATATAATAACAATACATTAACCACTGAAGGTGAAGGTTTACGGCTATACTAATGAAATAAATAAATAAAAGGTAAGCAAATGAATGCAATTCAATGAACATATGAGGAAGAATAATTTTCATCAATAATTCATGCATTGTTTAACTTACAAACACAAAGAAATATATTTTTATAATCTTACCTCTTCATTAAGTTTATCTGATCAGGCTCTATGGCAACCGTCAAGTTCCTCTTTTACTCTTTTAAGTTTCCCATCATCATTGGGTACCATTTCCTCGAATAGAGATGAAATCACCATCATCCAATGTATCATCAATGCAGTTTGATAACTCTCTAATCATTCTGAATCACAACATCGCTGCCTAGGTTCTTATCATTATCAAGGTTGTCTCTCTGCTTCCTTAGCCTTACCAAATCTACCAATATGCCATCTAAATCCATTTAAAACTCTTATAATAATATTGGAAGAATCATTTAGCTCTTATATCTATGGGTTTTATTTAAAATTGGTTTATTTTATAAGGTTGAGAGATAGAGAGAGAGAGCTTTAGGTCTTTTGAGTTCTAAAGAGAAAAACTTAGAATTTTAAACTTGAAAAGAGATATAATCATTCAAAATGAAACTTAAGGTTTTTAAGGTCTTTAAATAGGAAAAGGGCAATTATGACATCTGTTATGATGTGACATAACGTTAGTCATTAGAAATGAAAACATCATTAATGGTCTAAAGAAAATTGTCAACAGGTAGATGACTTTTCATCAAATCAACTTAATTATTTAAAATTTAAAAGTCTTAAATCTTCTTCTACATGCATCTGTAGTCTGGTTCACTTCTTGTCTATCTTGGACATTGAAGCCTTACCATTGAAAGGATCATTTCTTTATCACAAACACTTATTATTCACCTAAATTGAGTTGCCAATTTAGTCAATCTCTATTTTGATCATGACTATCAAATTGAAGTGTTTTAATAAGTATATTAAGTGTTTATTTTTTAGGAAAATAACTTAGAAAAGGTTGCAAATCAAGAAACTTGAAATTTTTCCAAGTTATGAATCAGAACTATAAGTCCCACCTATGACCTAAGCAATCGTGACCACAATTTAATTCAAAACAAAGGAATAAATTTAAGTTGAGACATAGTGGAGTTCATAACCAAAGACATGATAGCTATTTAGGATATGATATGGTGATCACGACCATGATCAACAGGTTGTGACTGCGATATTCATAAAGCAAAGAATAGTTATAATGAATGTATGAAGTACTATAATCAATTAACATGTGTCAGTAGCCATGGAAACATTTGAATATAACACCTATGAAAATTATGTCTTGACTGCTAAAATGATATTGCAACTATGATTAAGGCTTTGCAATTGTGATTCTTCTTTTGCAGTGCATTAAATGCATATTTCCTAACTGTTGAAGCAAGATTTGGCTAGACCAATGTATGTAATGATTGTTTAGTGGATGAAAGCTATAAATACCCCTCAAAAGGCTTTATTATGATCCAAAAACTTTCAATTATAGCCAAAGTCTTGCAATTTATTTCTTAAACCTTAAACCTTCATTTATTGTATCATAATGTTAGTTGTTGAGTTTTGAATACTCAAAGGGTTATGTGTGAGCCTAAAAACACTTATAAGATTGTGAATGAACGTAGCAAAACTTTTGCATTAGGTTTGAGTGAGAGCCTTGAAAAACACTTGTAAGGTTTGGTATAATCCTAAACATTAAGTTATCAGTGAACTTGTAAAACTCCATGGATAGTGAAAGTACCTAATTGAGATTGGAGAGTAGATGTAGGATTAGTTATACCTGAAATACTATAAATCTTTATGTGCTCTCTCTTCTCTACTCTTATCTCTTTGATTTAAATTTTTAATTTCTCACCCCCTTCTTAGTGCATATTGATCAACAAGTGGTATTAGAGAATTGGTCTCACATTTACAAGCTTCATCACTGAGAAAAATCAAAATGGCCAATGAAGGGATACATCACCTCAAGCTATACTTTGATGGTACCAACTATGCTTATTAGAAGTATAGGATGGAGGTATATCTAAATAGTGATATCATAGATATATGAGATAGTGTCCTTAAAGAGTGGAAGCCTCCATCAAAGGTTGTTGATGGTGTTAAAGAGATTATCCTAAAAGGATTGAGTTGTTGTATAAAAGAAAGTTAATGGTAAGAACAAGAGAGTAATGGCAATTCTTCTAAGTTCTTTATTTAAGGAAAAATTTGGTAGAGTCCAACATTATTCAAGTGTCCATAGCATTTGGAGAATGTTAGAGAACTACCATAAAGGGACCAAGTAAGTTAGGTCCAAGAAGATTCAATTACTCACTACCGAATATAAACTCTTTAAAATGAAGTGAAATAAGAATGTCACCGATATGATATATAGGCTTCTAGCTATTGTCACTAGCTTGAAGACATTTGGCAAAGTGTATTCTTTGGAAGATGTTAATCAGAAGATCCTAAGAAGCACTATGAAACTAGAGTGGCCAATATTAAGGAAGCCAATGAAGACCTTGGCAAGTTTCTTATCAATGTTCTCATTGGAAAGCTTTTTATAAATAGGATGACCCTTGAGAAAGAAGAGCCATAAGTGAAGAAAAAGAAGAAGAAGAAACTTTCTCTTAAATTCTCATTGAAGATCAACACTATAGTAAGAGTTCAAGTCATTTGGAAGAAAGTGAAGATGAAGATGAAGAACTAGCAATACTTTCAAGAAGGGTCAATGAGATCATCACGAATAAGAAGAGAGACAAAAGACACTTTAGAAAATCATCTTCCAACTTCAACTTCAAATCCAACTCTAGAAAGGAGGAGAAGAGTGATGTGACTTACTACAAATGTGGAAACTAAGGGCATATCAAATCCAATTGTTCTAAGAATAAGAAGAAGAAGAAATGAGACAAGGAGAAGAAGAAAGGCTTCAAGGCTACTTAGGATAATGACTCCTCAAATGATGAAGAAGATAAAGAAAGTGTCAATCTATGTTTCATGGCCTTAGAGATATTTCAAATGAGTTAAGCTTTATGTCTTACTCATATGATGATAAAAATTATGATGATGATGTGCATGATGTGGATGAGAATGAGCTAATAGAAGCCATGGCTCTAAAATGCAAAAAATATCATTTTAAAATGAACTTTTACTAAGAAAAATATTCAAAACTTGAAGAGAATTTCAAAGAATTAGAAAAACTTATCTTGAGTTTTAAAACCTCTAACGTAAGTATCAAAGATACATTAAAAGAGATTATTCTAAAATCTCCTTGCTTAATTCTTTATATAAAGAAAACAATGCTTTGAAATTGGAAGTTAAGGAATTAAGATCATCCATTTCCAAATTTTACAAAGGAAAGGAAACTCTAGATACTCTTATTGCATCTTAAAGACCACCTATTGTGACAGATAGCCTTGGCTTTAATGGTTAGTCATCTTCCACATCGTCCCCTTCATTATTCATCAAAGCCTCTACTCCTCAAATTTTTAGCAGATGTAGTCAACTAGGAGGCTAAAGCACACATAGAACCTTCCAATCCAAAAAGGAATGTGAAAGTGTAAACCCTCAAATTTGCACCCTTTCGATAAATCGTAGCCTGATACCTGCTAAGTTTAGTGCGCTACGCAAAATTAGTACAACGATCTTGTTAGTAGGTTAATGGATGGGTGTTCAAGGGCAGCAACCCAAAAAAAAAAAAAAAAAAAAAAGCCTGACCTATGACTCTGATCGCTATAGGTATTGCCTGTAATGCCACATGACCAGCATATGGTTGCCATAGGTAGCCTCTGTAGAACTACAGGGGAGTTGTGTGGCAACTGATGAGATTTTTCATCTGATTTTTCTTCAATTTTGCACTTATCCCACATTGAAAATTTATAAACTTTTCTCATAGCCTTTTCCTTATAAATACAGGACCCCTCACTTAGTTTTCTTCACCTCTTGACACTCAGACATGCTTGATCAACTCCGATCTCAAAGCAAACAATATTTTTAGCTTGTTCCAAAAGGAACAAGCTCTCTAGTCTAAATTCCTTTTTTTTTATTTTATTTTCTTTTCACTTTGCTTTTGCTCTTTACTCTATAAAGCAATAAGTTTAAGGCTTTCTTCTGCCATTTAACATAGCTTCCCTTAATCCCGATCGAGGCAAGTTCCCCACTATTCAACACAAACCGCAGCCATTCGAAGCAGGTTCACCACCGTCTGAACAAGTTTTCTCCATCTCAAGGTAAGTCTCTTTTCCTTTCTCTTTTTCTTTCATTTATTTAATTTATTTTATTTTTTTTCCTTAGGATTCTCTTCTTCCTCTTAGGGCTTTTTATGTAATTCTTGTCTCTTCTACTCTCGACCCTTTTAATTGATTTACTTAGGTTAGTTAATTAAAATCTGAAATAATTAATAACTGGGTAATCAATTAAAATCAATCTAATCAATCAACTCAATCAATCAATCAAATATGATAAAGTGGCTAACACTAAACTAACTTGTTCATGAGAAAGAAGAACTGCATTGGTTCTAATTCCCATTCAAAGAGATGCACAAGTATGCTTGGGTCAAACATCAAATCTAACTAAAACTAATCAACTTCTCCTCCATCACTTTCTTTGTTTAATTAGGATTTCTTTTCAATTGTTTTTTTTGTTTAGCATTAGATTAGGGAATGTGTGACTTCTCTAGAACCCATAAAGGCTAGAGGAGGTATCCCCTGGTTCAGATTTTTTATTGTAATCTTAATTTTATTTTCCTTTAAGTTTCATTTATTTATCTCATTAATGGATTGTCATGCATCATAATAAATTGTATATGCATTAATCATAAAATTATTTTTTAAGCCGCAATTTTGTTACATGTCAAACTAATTTTGTTAAAATGAACCAAAAATCTAGTCCACGAATCCTTTTTGGTTTTGAGAATAGTGCACTTGTTCCTTCGGGATGTTAATTGAAATCAAATGAGTTTTTATAAGGCCTCACCCGAACATCGACCTGGTCCGCTAGAGGGAATCGAGATGTTCATTCAGGGTTTAAACTCACGATGGAACCTTCGAGTTCAAATTGATTTGTTTTTGAAAATGATTTTAGAAGTCACCATTTTATTTAGTTGGAAAAATATTAAGAAAAAAACCCAAATTGACTCCAATTCATTAATTTTGCAATTAATTTATCCAAGGATAAAAATCACTAGTTTCGAACAAATTTGAGCTTGAGGACTAGGTTTTTCGTTAAATAATCTAAATTTGGCTTTTAAGTGTAATTTGCTTAAAAATTAATTTCATGGATGACATTTATAAGATGATAATTTATAAATAAAATGCATGAACATGGCATGATATTGATACATGGGAAAATTGAAGAGCAAATAAAGTAAATCATCCACAAATTAAGGAGAGTGTTCTCTTTAGTCCTTATGGATTCTAGGAGAACCACATAATTACTCCTTAATTCAAAAAATAAATAAATAATTGATTCTTCTAATTACGTTTGGAAAATAAAAGGAGAAAGAAGATTGATTTTGGAATTGGATTTGAGATTTGGATTTAGATTCCAAATGTGCCTACATACCCATATTGAATAGGATCAAAACCTATGTAGTTCATTCCATAATTAACTGGAGGGTTTAAGGATTGATTAGATTGATTTATTTGATTTGGATTTGTGGGTAAGAGGAAAAGACTGATACATTTGCTTTTATTGGATAGAGGGTTTTATCAAAACAAAATTTCATTTTATCAAAACCAGATGATTGAATTAATTTGGAGATTAATTAATTAATTAAAATAATTAATTAACTAATTAATATAATGAAATGGATGGATGGATTAATTAATTAAAAGGATTAATTAATTAATTTGGATGAAGGGTGGATTAAAAAAAAGGATTAATTTGATTTTGAAAAAAAAAGTGATTAATTAATTAATTAAAAAGATTAATTAATTAATTAATTATTTGAGTGATTAATTTTAACTTAAAAAAAGAGTTTTAGTTAATTAAAAAGATTAATTAACTTGGTAAGGATGAGATAACTAATTAATTAATTAGAGAGTGATTGGAGGGAAAAGAAGAGAGGAGTTAAAGGATAGCTATCAACTCTAAGTCAAGGGGTTTGAAAAAATGGTAGAATTAGGGGGGAAATTATAGGAAAATGAGGGTGAGGGTAATTTGAAAAGTGAAAAAGTGAAAAAACTAAAAAGATAGGGTTAGAAAAATACTGAAAAATCATATTGGGGGCATTTTAGGAACTGCAAAAAGGGTGGTGGAAATCACACCACCGGAGAGCCAGCTGCATCACTGGGCTTCTGGGTGGCACTGCCAGTGTGTCAGGTGGCATGCCATCTAATTTTGCTTTGGTGTCCAGGTCAATTTTGAGACTTTTAGGTCAGTTTTAGGAGTTTCAGAGTTCAAAAATTTTATTGATCAATATTGATAAGCTTGACATTAATTTTATGACAGCTAAATAGTCAGTCTGAGAGAAAATCTGATCAATTTTGAGAAATACTGCCTAGTATAGAAAGCCTGATTAGGATAAAAAAATTGTCAGTGTTTGAAAATTAAGTATAGCAGGACCGCCGTGCTAGCTCTATGTAGCGCATTAATCTTAGCAGATATCAAGCTATGGTTGGATGATGCGAGTATAAAATTAAGTGTTCACAATTGCCCCCTCATCAGAATTGTCTTTTCTATAAGGTAATTCTTATGACATTGAACCTAGAAGAAGGGATGGTAAAAGAAACCAAAGTGATGTCTAGGTTGGTGCTTATATATGTTTGGGTGAGAGACATGGTTGAAAAAGAAAGATGATAAAAAGAACCACAGGGATGTTTAAGCAATTTTTCCTAAAGATTTGTGGGTGGAAAATATAGCTGATAAATAGAAGCAAGAAAATAGACCAAAGGGATATCTAAACAGTGACTAGATATTTTTGGGTGAATTGATTGATTCAGTTGATTTAGGGTGGGGAAAGGAACTAGAGGGATGCTTAGATTAGACATATCTAGGTGAAGGACTTGAACAAATTTTTGATAAAAAAGATAGAAAAAGGAACCATAGGGATGTCTAAGTGATTGTTTCTTAACATTTATGGGTAGAAATTTATGGTTTGGATAAAAGGGTACCAGTTAGCTTCAAAAAGATATCGGTCAACTTCAAGGGGTACTAATCAGCTTCAGGAGGGGTTGATTAGCTCTAAAGAGGCACTAGTTAGCTCTATTAGATATCGATCAACTTTGAGGAGGCACTGGTCAGCCTTAGGAGATGTCGGTTAGCTTTGAGAAAGTACTGGTCAGCTTTAAAAGATGTCGGTCAGCTTTGATAAGGCATTGGTAAGCCTCAGGAGATGTCAATCAACTTCGAGGAGACACTGTTCAGCTTCAGCAGATGTTGGTCAGCTTCAAGGAGGCATTAGTCAGCTTCAACAGATGTCAGTTAGTTTCAATATGGCACTAGTCAGCCTCAGGAGATGTCAATCAACTTTAAAAAGGCACTGGTTAGCCTTAGGAGAGGCCATTAGCTTGGCTTATGCATGATTGTGCATGGCTGTAAATAGCTGCATATGTAATATATGTTTATGTAGATGATGCATGTTCATGGATGCATGTTTCAGGATTCATGGACCTTTTGTTTAACTTCTATGCCATAGATCATTTATGATGATGTCTATAATGGATGATTGCATGGATGCAATTTTTTCATATAACTTTTGCGTCCGTAAAACCATGCATTTATAAACTGAGAAACTCTACAAAGTTAAGAAACTTAACTTGGGTTGGTATGGGATAGTTGCCATAGTGGCTTTACAAGGATTTAAGGGGATTGAGATTTTTCTAAAGGCTTATTTTAGGTTTTGGAATCTGGTGGCCCGTATTTTTTGTTTTGGCGCTGCAAAAGAGGAGTTGTCTCCCATCTTTAGAAAGTTCAATGTTATGGCTTGGCTATGACTCAGAGGCAACTCTAATGGTGCCAGAGTTCAAAGTTTGGCATTTCTTGGATTTTTTTTTAGGAGTTTTCTTGGACTTGTCTCAGGATATCGCAAGCTAGATGATGGTTGGTAATGGTCAAGTGAATTTGACCACTATGATTGAAAAGTTTTATGATCTCGGTGACTTGGGAGATATGAGGGGGGTGGAGACTCAAAATAAGAGCCTTAGTTTTCTATTTAAGAGTCGGATATAAGTTTGTTGATTAGGGTGATACTAGAGTGGCAGATGAAATAGAGACATTTTATGGTTAAAGCTATGCTAGCAAAGACAATGATGAGTCTTAATTGCTTTGTTTGGGATTTAAAGATATGAACTGTCTTGCTAGTTATTCACTAGGTGAGAAAAATTTATCTATTCTTACCCTTTCTGTTGGGGCTACTTTGTGGGTGTCTATTTTTAAGTTTTGGGTTATTTTACAAGTGTGCTTAATGGATCATTTTTTGAAGGTGGCCCCTACTTTTCATCTGCAAATGCTTTATTGAGACTTGATCAAAAATCAAATGGGATGGTTGCTTGTAGCTTACCCTAGAGGACACATTTTGGCACTACCAATGGTAAAGGATTGGATCTTTTATGACCAAAGGCCATGTTTATCTAGTGCTTTGCTTATCGGGTTTGGTTTGAATGACCTCCAATTAGGAGATGAGGGTTTTGAGACAGATGGGGCAAACTTAGGACATGCCTCTAGTTGTTCCTTTCCTAAAGTCTACACAGATCATAGTTCTCATTGCCAGAACTATCAAGGGTGGCTGGATAAGGAGTTTTCATGCTGTTTGTTTTGGAATTTCACTTAGGACACAGAGATGTACGATAAGTGGTCGATAAAGGTGGTTTGGTGAGTTAAGAGAGAGTACTAGGCTACCCTGCTCAAGGGAATTGAGCATGATGCAATTAAGAAAGGATGGACTACAAAAGAAACCATTAGTGGCGAGAGGACTACAATATAGATAAAGAGATGACCCACTCTTTAAATGAGACTTGAGGATCTATGGGAGGTGTAGCACTACAGGCTATAATAGTGACTCAGACTGCAATGGCAGTGACAAAGGAGACTGTGATTGTGGTAAGGAAATAGGGTGACATTACAGTGGTGGTTCAAAAAAGGACTACTATAGTTAGGACAGAAAGGGGTATTGCAGTTTCTAAACTATAGAGAGGATTTTTTAGAGCAGTTTCAGAATTATTGATACTCAATAAAGTGTGTTTGGTACTACTACGGTGAGTGGTTTTGATTCTATTTACACTTCTACTGCTGTAGTTAAGGGAGTTATAGAGATCTGAAGGAGGGGTGTGCCCATTTAAGGAGATTATGACAGATTTTGATTCTAACGAGGACATGAGAGATGTGCACCTTAGGAGGTATAGGAGGACTAGCTAGATCATGACTTCAAACATAACCTTTTTTGCTTTTGTCTAAAATAATTGCAAGTTGACAGGACTACAGGATAAGCAATAATGGACATTGAAAGGGTTGTCCTTTTTGTCAAAATGATGGATTTGTATTTTACAAAATTTGATCACCATTAAATAAGACATCTTTTTTTTTTTTTTTTGCTCTAATTTCTGCCTAAACTGCCCTCTCGGGTTTTTAGCTTAGCAAGCATTCTTTTCTCCTCCATTTTTCTTTTTTTTTTTAGGCAAAAGAATTAAGTGAATGATGTATAAGGCTTAGAGAAAATGAGAATGGAATGCAAATAGAATATTTTATATCATAATTTAGACCACACCCAAGTCGGGCTACCTATGTATCCCTTATAGTTATCATCATCATTTTTTTATAACTTTTTAGGGAGAATCAGGTCCACGTAGTTCTGATGCAGATGCATGAAAATTAGAAATGAAATGTAGATGTCATCTTTGAACGATGTATCACTTTAGGTGATCCAATTTGCCAAGATGGGAGAATTCGCTTTCATCTACGTCCATGAAGATGGTGCCTTCATCTGTTAGAATCTTCTTAAGCATTTATGATCTGGCCTAATTCTGTCTGAACTTTCCCCTCATATTATGAACAAAAGCCTTGATCTTTACCATCTTGCAAACACTTGTCTTTCACCTTTTTGCTGAAGTGCCTGGCAGGTCTCTATTGATAGCCCTGAATTTCATATAGAACATCCATTCTTTTTTTATCAATGGCCTTCAACTGATCATGATGCCCTCTAATCTACTCTCCGCAACTTCTATTAGATAGGCTTCTTGTGTGTATAAGTCTTGATCTTGTGAACTCTTATGCTTAGATCTGTCTTTGCTAAGTCTTTAGGTTTCAATGGAGAATAGTTAATGTGATGATTTTTTTTTTTAGATGTCCCATTCAAAGATGAATAAAAAAAAATTATTACTGACAAAAGTCCTATCATCATGTGTTACATTATAAGGTAAGCCTAGAAGGTGAAATACAAACTTGAGAGAACAAAACTCGATGGACTCAAACTCAAAGAAAGATTTAATAGAAAAAAACTTAAGAGACTTAGACTTGGACTTAGACACAGACTCAGACTCAGATAACTCAGACAATGACTCAGAGGACTCGGGCATAGCAGGTCGACATTCTTCTCAAAGTGTCAATTATTGGGTAGAGTTGAGATGCTTAGATGAACTCAATGATTTAGAAAAGGATTGGTGGTGGTGCTAGACTTTGGGATTGGGAGCAATGATGTCTCCATTGTCAATAATATCTTGAATTTTGTGCTTCACAGCCTTACACACATCAGTTTTATACCCTGGCCCTTAATGATAGTCACAGATCTCATTAGCATTGTAGTTCTTAGGTAATGGATTAAAGGTACTCTTGGCTCTAAAGGCTTGACAGGATGGGCTACTAAGACCTTATAGACAGTTATTAGGGGCATGGCTAACTCAAAGAAAGCTCTTGTTTTCAAGCCTCATTGGCTGGTGATAAGAGACAACATTTACCTCCCATTCTCTTTAGGTGGTGAGTTAGTGGTGTAATTATTGTTCTTGTGATACCTAGAGGATTCATCCTTGATTTGTCCTAATTAAATCAAATCATTGATCTTAGAGGCAATGGTAATGGGAGCTTTAAAGTTAGGGAGGTCTTGAGTTTGCAAATGAGTATGGTATTGTGGGAGGAGGTTATTGGTGATGATGTCAATTTGCTCTATTTTGGATGGACGGTTCACCATTTAGGCTACTTTTGCCCTCCACCTTATAAGGAACACAATGAAGGACTCTCTTTGACCTTGCTTAGTTATTTCTAGATCCCTTCGGATGACATCCACTTCAATATTGTAGTGGTATTGTTTGACATGCACTGCATATGTCATCCTAAGTTTTCTTATGATTTTGGTCCAAATTTAACAACTATTTAATAGTTGCTCCTATCAAGGACTATTAGAATAACTAAGCAAGGAGCTCATAATCCATACCAAAGGGTCTCATGGTGCCCATATACATCTTGAGATGAGTTTTAGGGTATGTGGTGCCATTAAAATTGTCCATGATCAACATCTTAAATTTTGGAGGAACCTATGCATTTGAAAAGATAGCTAAAGAGTTGACATCTATCATGTTCTCATGCTTTTTGATGTTCTTGATTGTTCTCTCCATGGCCTCAATTTTCTCCATCAATTTCTTAACTTTAAGAAAGCTAGAGAAATCTCCACTTTGAAAAGGATTTGCAGTGGGAGAAGGAGTGGTTACATTTAAGTCCACAGCGGGAGAGGTTGGAGTTTCAAGTGCTTTCTCATTATTGGTGAGATCAATAATGGGAGGAGTAAAAGTAGAGACATGGCTAGTCTCAGCTGGGGCAGATGCAGACTCAACACAAGCAGAAGAGGGAGTGATAGTAGGATTGGTCATTTTCTTGACCTCATTGATGATCGACTAGTGTTAGGAGTTAAAGACATTAGTAAAGGTGGCAGACTAGGGGTTGAGAGCATTGGTGAAAGTTTCGGCTTTGGTCTTAAGGGCGATAATGAGTACAGCTTGGAAAGTCTCTTTTTGTTTCTTGAAGAGGCTGGTGAAAAAAGTACTTATCACTTCTTGGTGGAAAGAGCCGCAGGTGTTGGCCATTAATACCTTGAAAACAAAACATAGATAGACAAAAGGGTAAGAATACAAAATTGTGAAGAAAAAAGTGGTGAATATAATGGCATGTCGAGAAAAGGATTCCCTTTATATGCTTAGTCACCTAGTTTAACATGTTGTGTGAAGTTACTGTGTTTTGGTTGATGGCCCATTAGTTTGGGTTTTTGAGGTGTTTGAGGGTTTACCTTATCGAGATTCTCATGTTATATATGCATGGCAATGTCATGATGCAAACCAAAAAAGGTTTCATAGGCATATGCACAAATGTCTCCATTATTACGATACATGGAACCTAGGGTCAATGCTAGGGTGACTACATGTACAAAGGTGAAGGGTGGTTTTATTAAGGGTCCCTATCCCACTAGAGCATCGATATACCTAACCATATGTGAGGCAAGAAGCCTTATGTGGGTCCAACAGTACTGATTGCTCATTAAACCACTGAAATGATTGGGGATTCATCACGGGGTGGAATGCTTTTGCTATCTCCAAACATACTCAAAGAGAGATATCTAGCTAATGCTACTCACCATTCTTTAGTTTTTCCTAAACCTATGGTTAGACAAGGAGCCTTTATTATGCAAAGTGATGAAAGTCAAATTATACTTAATAAGCTAAATGGAAATTATTTTGGAAAACTTTTCCTTAACCAAATAGTAATCCTATTATTTGCTTTCCTTTTATGTTAATAGGTGGCAACTAGTCCCTAGTGGAGTTGCCAATTTTGAGGCCTCACCCAAGCACCGGCTCAATCCGCTAGAGGGAATCGGGATACTCATTCGAGTTTAAACTCATAATGGAATCCTCGAGTTCAGATTGGCTTGTTTTTGAAAATGTTTTTAGGAGTAACTCCCTTAATTTTATTTAGTTGGAAAAATATTAAGGAAAAAATCCAAATTGACTCCAATTCATTAATTTTGCAATTAATTTATGCAAGGATAAAAATCACTAGTCCTCAAACCAAGTTGAGCTCAAGGATAATGTTTTTGGTTAAATAATCTAAATTTGGCTCTTAAATTTAATTTGACTTAAAAATTAATTTCATGGATGACATTTATAAGATGATAATTTATAAATAAAATGCATGAACATGGCATAATATTGATACATGGGAAAATTGAAGAGCAAATAAAGTAAGTCATTCACAAATTAAGGAAAATGTTCCCTCTAATCCTTATGGATTCTAGGAGGACCACACAATCACTCTTTAATTCCAAAAATAAATAAATAATTGATTTTTCTAATTACATTTGGAAAATAAAAGGGAAAGAAGATTGATTTTGGATTTGGATTTGAAGTTTGGATTTAGATTCCAAATGTGCTTACATACCCCATTGACTGAGCATCAAAACCCACGTAGTTCATTCCATGATTATGTGGAATGATTTAGGGATTAATTAGATTGATTTATTTGATTTGAGTTTGTGGGTAAGAGGAAAAGGCTGAGGAAAAGACTAATACCTTTACTTTTGCTAGACAGAGTGTTTTACCTAACTGAAGTTTCATTTTATCAGGACCATGTGATTGGATTGATTGGGAGATTAATTAATTAATTAAAATGATTAATTATTTAATTAATATGATGAAATAGATGGGTGGATTAATTAATTAATTAAAAAGATTAATTAATTAATTAAAAAGATTAATTAATTAATTAATTGAGTGATTAATTTCAATTTAAAAAATAAAAGAGTTTTAGTTAATTAAAAAGATTAATTAACTTAATTAGGGTGAGATAATTAATTAATTAATTAAAGAGTGGTTGGAGGGAGAAGAAGAGAGGAGTTAGAGGATAGACTTGAAACTAATTTTAGGACAGCTAAATAGTCAGTCTAAGAGAAAATTCAGTCAGTTTTGAAAAAATACTACCTAGTATAGAAGACCCAATCAGGGTAAGAAAAGTGTCAATGTTCAAAAATTAAATATTATCGTACTAATATGCATGAAAGCCCATTTTTGCTCTAGGGGCTCTATCCCCTTAACCCCTGCCTACTAATAGGCTAGCTAGACCACCGTGTGTGAAGCCTCAAAATTACACCTCCAATCGATCGTTTTTCATTTATGAACTCATAGAATCAAACCAGCCTCAAATCATATCAGAAACATACCATAAACAGCCAAAATAGTGTGAAATCGGGTTGAACCGGCGAGTCTACAGTGCGCCAAGCATGCCACTGCATTGGGCATCATGCCTAACCTCCTGACAGCATACCTAGGGAGTGCCACCTGTTCGGATGGCATGCCACCAATGTCGCCCGACAGGCCACTACACCGCCGGTGTCGTCGCTGGGTCCTTTCATCTGCACTATAAATAGAGCTTCCATTTCAGCTGTTTGGGGAGGATTTTGAGAGGGATTTGACTATTTTTGAGGTAGAAAATCATATATATTGCTATTCTTTTTATGCTAAAATTCTGTTTAAAAATTGATACAAAAATCTATCATTTCAAGTTCTTTTTAATTTGCAATTATTACTCTATTTTGCTAACCTTTTCTATTTAAGGTTCAACTTCAGGGTTCCCAAATCCAAAGTGGAGCTTAGATCCATAGCTAAACTCGCCTCATTCATCCGAAAGTCAAGAAAAACCAAGGTATAATTCTATTTTCTAAAATTTTAAATTCATATCTAGAATTCTCTTCATTCTATCTTAAGTCTAAAATAGAAAAGATCTAAAACTTATTAATTTTAAAATCAGAATTAAATTGATAAACCACCAACACTTTTTTCTAAACCACTCCTTCGCAAGAAGGAAGAACTGCGTGGGGTTTGGTTCCTATTCAATAGGATACGCAGGTTGCCATTCTATAAGGCATCAACTCTAAAATCTTTTTCAATAACATTTCCCCTTTTATATTTATAGTTTAATTTTTATTTTTTATTCATTGGTATACGAGCTTTATTTTCAATTCTATGTTTTCATTTCTTTAACTTAGTTGAGGAATGTGTGCTTTTCCTAGTACTCATAAGAGCTAGAGGAAAGATCCTCTTATTTTATTCATTTTGGTTTTGTAATAATTAAGTAGGATTTATCTTTGCTTATTTATTTACAATTATCATTTCATTTTATCATCTATAACTGTTTCATTCATCATTTTACTCCTGTTCATGCATACATGAAGATTGCTTTTTAAGAGTTATTTAGCAACTAAAGAAAATCATATTTTCTTAATTGTTTAATTATCAAAACCTGATCCCCGAACCCTCTTTGGTCACTTGTGGATTAGTGTTTTTCCATTAGGATAAATCAAAATATTTTTATAGTTAATCAATTTGGGTTTTTCTTTAATTTTTCTAATTAAAATAAATAAATTAAAGTGGTAACTACCTTTCACAAATAACAAATAGCAAAAGTCAATTTTTTGAACTCATAGTGAGTTCTAATCGTGGAGTTTCTCCTGAAGAGCATTTCGATTTCCCTCAGTGGATCAGACCAGTGCTCAAGTGAGGCCTCACACCGTGTTGGCTATACTAGCGCATTAATCTTAGCCGGTGTCAATCTGCAGCCGGATCATGAGGGTGTAAAATTAAGGGTTCACAGCTTTTCCTTAACTTTTCCAAATAAAATAAAATTAATATGGCGACTCCTAAAATCACTTTTCAAAATTAATATATCTAAGTTCTAGGGCTCCAATATGAGTTCAAACTCAAAGAGAATTTTGATTCCCCTTTAGCTTATCAAACTATTGCTCGAGTGAGACCCCACAAAAGGTACATAAAGCTCAAGAGTTAAGTCTCAAAGAGCAAATAATGTATTCATGTATAACAAGAGGCATTCTTAAAAGCACCCATAATCACAACATCATACTTTCTCTCGTATGCACTCATATGATAATGTTGTGAAGAGGCATGTCACATCCTAATTTTGGAGATATGATGGTCCTAGAACATGGGGTGACATAAGGTCACCCACGCCTGTAGAACCCACTCATAATCATATAAACACTGCCTCGGATCATACCAAAACCTGATGCATTAACTTAATATCCAATAATAAAGAAACTTTAACTAGTGGAAGAACAGTTTAAAATACTTTAAGTACAATCCATAAGAAAATAACATTTAAGACTCCAAATAAATTATCAAATGAGTAATATTCCAAAATAAAACTCCCGAAGCATCTACGAATGACTCTTCATAGCATAGTACAATAAAAGACTTGGACAATGAAATTCCCCAAGCGGAGTACATTGCTTAAGCTAACACCTTACCTCCTCAAAATGCTGACCTGGAACCACATAAGGAAAAGGGGTGAGATAAATGATCTTAATGAGTAAACAATACAACTTGAACAATAACATATATCACTTTATAAGGGTTCATAATTCATAAATTCATGGTTTGCAATTTAGCAAGGATCACATAAATTAACTTGCAAACTTATAACTTCTAGAGCTGACGGCATATTAGCTCATTCACTCAAGGGAGAGGTGACACCATACCAAATTCCAACTCCTAACTTATAACATATAAATAAGTGTGAAACTGATCAGCCTCCATGGCTAGAACTGCCCCTTTTAGCTGAGGTGGATACACTACCCCTATCCATCATGTTAAGACCATGTGCATAGGTTCCAATGATTTCCTACATCAACATGAGAATTTCTACACAAGGTAAGGCAATAATTTCAAAGGTTCTTTCTTATCATTGAATAAACATTTATAGTTTCGAATCAATTATCCTTTGGCAACCCAAGCTTAACAAAGAATTCATATAATTATAATTTAGGATAACAAGGAACTTGGGTTTCAAAAATCTTAAAGGTTCATATAACTTTATAACTTGTACTTGTAACATGAATATAATGTTTACTCATCTTATGGTTCCTTTGCTCCTAGTACTTGTAGCCTTTGAACTTCTAATAATCCTCAAGCTCTAACATAACATTATAATTCAACTCTTAGCATTTGCTTAACATCATGCTATACTATCCCATAACTACCCCATGCACATATAATATTCACATATACTTGGAGTTGCACTTGGAAGTGCACTCATCACTTGCACATAACATGTTGACTTTTAAGTCTTGCATACTTTGCCTTCATAGGCTCACATGAAATCACATTATAACTCATACTATGACTTTTCTAAATTCAAACACAATATATCATGATCTTAATATCAATTCAATTTAACATTCAGCTTGGTACACTTAATACTTTCCATATATATCAACTTAACATGTAACCTTAAATTTATCATGCTTATCTCTTTTGACAAAATTGTACAATCAACTTCATAGTCAATTTAAGGTCATTAATCCATAATTACCACATCATAAGGCCTAATTCACATGCCACTTGACCATATACACATATTAATCACAACATAGTAGTAGGGTTAGGAAACCCTATGTAGACCGAATTGTCTCTAGGCTTTGTCTAGAGTTACTCCTTCAACCAACATACAATTAAATCATATATAATTCATATAAACATGTCAAAAATCACTAAAATATATCATATAAAAATTATAGTCATTGGGGTTCAAAATCCCTCTATTGGCCGATGCATGCATACAATGGAAACCATGGATTTTCTTGCTTTTCGCACTTTTTGATCATTACAGTAATACGTAAACACATGGTTTAAACTAATATTTTTCATGTAAACATAACAAAAATAATTTTAGAACACAACCATATAGGAATTGGCACCCCTCTTGGTATATATGCATGAAATTTTCCAATTTTAGGTTTTAGGATAGAAATCATGGATTTTTTTGCTTTTCGTACTTTCCGATCATTACAATAACATGCAAAAATATTATTTAAACTAATATTTTTCATCTAAACACAAAAAAAATCAGTTTAGAATGCATCAATACACAATTTGGCACCTCTCCCTTTATGCAATTGCATGAAAATTTTAATTTTTAGGTTTTAGGGTTCACCTTTTGTGGATGTGGAAAAAAAGAGTTGTGTTTATAGTTGAAAATCAATTTCTCCTTCAAATAAAACACCTAGGCCAAATTTAACAAGAATAAAAATACTAAATATATAGCCCCATATGGATTTCTCTTGGTTATTTTTATAAAAATCAAATAGTAGATTGAAAGAAACGAAAAACTTATGAAAATGATCACAAAATCAAGAGGTTTGAAGACACCTTGTGAATTTTTGTTGAGAGAATATTTTTGAAAGAATTTTTCTATAAAACAAAATGGTGGCTGCCACAATAGGGCTGTCCAAAATTTAAGTTTTATTTTTAGGGTTTTGGCAAAATTATAAGTTTGTCATTAATGAGCTAGGTTAGGAGTGTTTTGGTGTGTTGAGCTTTAGTGAGTTGGGCTTTTTAATTTTATTTATGGGCTGATTATAAATGATTGAAAATAAAATATTTTTCTTATTATTTTTATTAAAATCTCCCCAAAAATATTTATTTAAAAAATATTTTAAAAATACTCATAAAAATTATTTTATGCTTAAAAATCGCTTTGTGCATAAAAATTCACTTTGTATGTAATAAATTATTTTATGCTTATGCACTTCACATAAATCACTTATTTCATATTAATAATTTATATTAGGCATATTAGAACTAATCTAACATGCCACATACTCACCAATCACATGACACATGAATTTTCATATAAGCACACACTTTGTCATAATAGCTTTAAATTCAAGTAAATTGTCATGAAACTCCTAGGGTGGGTGTTAGTTGTTACAAGGCACTCATTTTATGCTAATAGGGCAAAGAAGAAGAAAACTTGTAAGTCCAAGCTTCAATGCTACTATTGTATGGAATTTAGGCACATAAATTTATTTTGATACATAAAGAAGACTCATTTAAAACTTGAGGATGCTTCCAAGACTAACCCCCAAGTATCCAAATATTTTTGGGTACCTAAAAAAAGGTAATTTGATGTTTCTTATAGGTTTGCCTTAAATCCTCCACTAAGGAAAGTGAATAGCATATAGATAGTGGATGTTCAAGGCAAAAGACTGAAAATGCAAGCCTTTTCATCACATTAAAGAAAAAGCTTCGAGAAAATGTCACATTTGGATACAATGCTAAAGGTAATACAATTGGCATTGGCTCAATTGGTAAGGAAGGCTATTCTCCTACTGAAAATGTTTATTTGGTTGGTTTTTTGAAGCACAATTTATTAAGTGTAAGTCAATTATGTGATGTCAATTAGTGAAAAAGTAATAGAGTCATCTCTGACTCTAAAGAGAAAAAATAGAACTATAGTGGAAATGGCTAGAACTATGCTTAATGAGGATGATCTTCCTATATACTTTTGAGGGAAAGCCATCAATACTTCATGTTATATTGCAAATTGTGTTTTTAAAAGATCAATTTTGAACAAAACATCTTATGAGTTACAGAATGTAAGAAAACCCAAGATCTCATATCTTAGAGTATTTGATTGCAAGTGCTATATATTGAACAACATAGATGCCCTTGAAAAATTTACATCCTAAATGAATGAAGGAATTTTTCTTGGCATTTCAACCACTAGCAAAGCTTATAGAGTTTTTAATAAGAAATCATTAGTTATTAAATAATCTATGGATATGGTATTTGATGAATCTAGTAAGTTTTATCTTAGGAAAGGTAGTGCTCTTGATGATCTTGTAGGTGAATTTGATAAAATCAAAATTCATCAAGATGAGAACCCAAAGGAAGAGAAAACCAAAGAAGAAAACCAATAAGATCATGAAACTCCACTATAACTACAAGAGGATGACAATTAAGGACTTGTAAATAAGTGGAGATATCCTAAGAATCACCCCAAAGAGCTTATCATTAGTGAAACTTTAAAGGGTGTAAGTATTAAATCTCATTTTAAAGTCTTAGATAATAATCTTACATTTGCTTCTCAAATTGAGCCAAGGACTATTTATGGGACTTTTGATGATCAGAGTTAGGTGATTGCTATCTAAGAGAAACTTAACCAATTTGAGAGAAACAAAGTTTGGGAACTTGTTCCTAAACCAAAAGATCATCTTATTATTACATGTAAATGGATTTTAGAAATAAATTAGATGAGCATAGTTTCATCACTAGAAATAAAGGTAGATTGGTTGCCAAATGGTATAATTAAAAGGAATGCATAGAGTATGATGAAACTTTTGCTTTAGTTGCAAGATTAAAGGCCATTAGGATCCTCCTTACATATGCATGTTACATGGATTTTAAACTTTTACAAATGGATGTTAAATGTGTATTTTTAAATGATTTTATAGAAGAAGAGGTGATAGGAGGGGAGAGTTGGTTAGTTTTAATTGGATTCGATGCCTGAACTAAGCATGCCTATGTATCCCTTCTAATGGGAATCAAAACCCACACAGTTCTCCCTTCTTGCGAAGGGGTTAGTTTAGCCTAGCCACTTTATCATGTTTTGATTGATTGATTAAAAGAGGGTTGAGTTAATTAATTAATTTAATTAATTACCAAGTTGATTAGCTAACAAGCTAGATGAATCAATTTAATTAACTAACTAAAAGAGGTAAGGAAATTTAGATAATAGAAAATTAAAGGAAAAGGGAGCTTTACCTCAAACGGCAGGCCAGGATTGGCCTTGGATGGCATGTGGCAGCTGGCTTCGGATGGCAAGTGGTGGCTGGCATAGGATGGCGGGCGGCGACTGACTTAGGATGGCGAGCATCAGCTAGCCTTGGACAGTCGGGCAAAGACTAGCTTTGGTGGACTGCAACTAGCCTTAGATGGTGGGCAGCGGCTAGCCTCGGATTGGAAAAAATGAGCCTTGGGCAATAGACTTGCTTCAAATAAGCGAGCAAAAAAATTAATTAGTTGAGTAGGAATTAAAGAGAAACCCCCCAACTTGCTTTGTGAAGCAAGGAGAAAATGCAAAGTGGTTTGCTTAAAGTTAATGCTTTTCAAGCTCTAAAAGTTGGTGTTTTGAAGTGTGGAGAGGCCCTCTATATATAGGAGGAGGATTAGAGCTCACAATACATAAACTTTCAATGTGGGATAGTGGAAAAATAGGGAACCCATATGAATTGCTACACAAGCCTCTGCACCACTGTATAGGGCTGTTCGGCATGCTATGCAGTGCTGCATAAGGCTATGTGACAACTGCATAAGGCTGTGCAGCAGCCAGCCTTGCTTTTGCCCATTTTCGCTCGTTCTTGCCTATTTCTTATCCATTTTTTGCAATTCTAGTTGCATTGTACTCTTTACTCAGTCCTAGATGATTTAAAAGGGTTTAAATTTTAGAAGGAAATGTTTTGATTTTCCCATTTTGAGAGTTTTCAACTTTTGAAGGTTTGTTTAATGAGCCTAAGTGCTTCTAAGGTTCAAACACATACTGAAAGGTGCAAAATTAAGGGTTCACAGCTGCCCCCTCATTAGAATTATTTTTGCATGAAAGGTGATTTTGATGATAGTGAACTTAAGGATGAGATATGGTAAAAGGAACCAAATTAATGTTTAGGTCAAAGTTTAGACATTTAGGTGAGAGGTATGGTTGAATTTTAAAGAAGATGCCTCCGGTATATTTGGGAGAACTGGCGGCTGGTAACTCTTGGTTGTTGTCCTTTTTAGTAGGAGCTAAAAGCGATGTTCCTACTTGGTAGGAATGATTATCTTGGAAAGAAGGCGCCCTGTCTGGTAGGAATCGACAAAATAGTGATCCTATCTAGTAGGAAAGAAGATGACCTGTTTGGTAGGATCATTGAAGTACTAATCTGTCTAGTAGGAATGATGATGATGATCCTATCTAGTAGGAAAGAAGACAACCCTGTCTAGTAGGAATTGATGAAGTGGTGATCTTGTCTAGTAAGAATGATGATGATGATCCTGTTTGGTAGGAAAGAAGATGACCCTGTCTGGTAGGAATCGATGAAGTGGCAATCCTGTTTGGTAGGAATGATGATGATGATCCTGTCTAGTAGGAAAGAAGACAACCCTATCTAGTAAGAATTGATGAAATGGTGATCTTGTCTAGTAGGAATGATAATGATGATCCTGACTGGTAGGAATCGATGAAATGGTGATCCTATATAGTAGGAATGAAGGCGAAGTGGTGATCGTATCCAGTAAGAATGATGATTTTGTCTAGTAGGAAAGAAGGCGATGATCCTGTCTAGTAAGAATGAAGGCGACTCTGTCTGGTAAGAATTGACAAAGTGGTGATCCTGTCTGGTAGGATTAAAGGTAATGATCCTCTCTGATAGGAATGAAGGGGACCATGTCTGGTAGGAATCGATGAGATGATGATGATCCTGTCTGGTAGGAAAAAAATGACCCTGTCTAGTAGGAATTGACGAAGTGGTGATCCTTTCTGGTAAGAATTGACAAAGTAGTGATCCTATCTAGTAGGAATGATGATAATGATCCTATCTGGTAGGAAAGGATGACCCTGTCTATAGGAATCAATGAAGATGGTGATCCTATTTGGTAAAAATGATGATGATGATCCTGTCTGGTAGGAAAGAAGACGACCCTGTCTGGTAGGAATCGATGAATTGGTGATCCTGTCTAGTAGGAATGATGATGATCCTGTCTAGTAGGAAATAAAATGACCCTGTCTAGTAGGAATCGACAAAGATAACTGATCTTGAGATTGATTTTTGAAAAGAGATTGATTCAGATTGACCAAGTTGATGATTTATCTTTCTTTAAGAGTTTGACAATTTACCTTGATTCATGATCTTGTTCAATGCAAAAATGCTAGATAATTATGCAATGATCTGATATCTTAAACTTATGAAGGGTCAGTCCTAATAATATAAAAGTGTTAATCTTTAGGAGAGAGATGTCCCCATTTTAGAAAGGTGAATAGTTGGAAGGGAGGTGCCCCTACTTTAGAATGATGAAGGGAAGTGGTTTGGTCATTTGGTTTTTGGTTGATTGGCTAGCTTAGGGGTGAAGTGGGCATATCAAGTATGAGATTGGTTGGTTAATGGCTATTAGTTTGGCCTAGGAAAAAATCATTCTAGAAAGTCAAGCATGGTGTGGTCTTGGAAAAAATCAGGCTATTTAGTTTAGATAGGTTTGACTTTGGAGAAGATTTAGTTTAAGGCTGAATTGGAAGCTTGATCATAAGGGTCAGGTCTTTAGAGATGATTAGATTGGAAGGTTTAAGGAAGTTAGCTTATGGGGCTTGTCCTCAGAGAGGTTCATATGGAAGGCTTAGTCAGATCTGGCACTTTAGCTTGGTTAGGTTATAACCTTTGGGTAGTTTATTTGGAAGACTCAGTCAAGTTTTGCCTTAGGCTCGGTTAGTTCTAGCTCAAAGAATAGGTCAGGCTAAGAAATTAGTTGGGGAAGGTTTGGTTAGGTGTTGGCTTTGGAGGAAATTATGGTCTTCATAAATGAAGGCTTTTTGTAAAGCTTTTATGTTTGGGCGTTTTGGTTTGGGCTTCATGATAAAGGCTTTTGGGCTTAGGTTTCATGGTAAAGGCTTTTTGGGAGTAGTTTTTTTTTTTATAGTGAATGCTTTTTGGGCTTCATGGTAAAGGCTTTTGGGCTTAGGCTTTATGGTAAAGGCTTTTTAGGAGTAGTTTTTTTTAATGGTGAATGCTTTTTAGGCTTCATGGTAAAGGCTTTTGGGCTTCATTATGAAGGTTTTTAGGTGTGGGCTTTCAGGCTTTAAGGAAAGTTTGCCAGCTTGGGCTTTTCTGTAAGGGTGCTTTGGACCTCTTTGAAAGATGGTTGGTTTTATCTCAGGCATGGTGGTAAAGGTTTTGGTCATGGGCTTCATAGATAGGGGCTTGCCCTTTGTCATGGTTGCATCAGATTTCAATGCTTATTGGTTGGCAAACCTTAACTCTATTAGTATTTATGGGTGATGTAATTTGCTAAGGAGGCTTGGTCTTTTCAAGGATGATGAAATTTTGCCAATGAGACACGAAATGACTTTATTTTGAGTGGTTCGAGCCCTTTTTAAGCTTTGCATGACATTGCTTTATTTTGGTTGTACTAAAGAAAGCTGGCTTTAAGGATGATGAGTCTTGAAAGACTAAAGATTTTGGTTTTGCACATAAGCTTAGCCCTTGAAAGATGATGGGACTTTGTCAAGGAAGGGTAGTACGAGGCTTAAGTTATGAGGCTTAAGCTTGAAAGGTTGGTATGATTTTTTCCAACAAGGCTTGGGATTTTACATTATGAAGTTTTGGAGTGGTTAAAAGGTGGATTAGAAATTCTAAAAAGGATTAAGGAGGTTGTATGATTTTGCTATTTATAGCATGATTCATGGAAAAGAACAAGCTAAGCTGATATTGTTGTTTTGAGATTGAAGCGACATTTAAGGTGACACTTTATTGGCTTGAACGTAGATGACAAACTGGATGAAAGAAAGTGCCCTAAGGAGCAGCTGAAGGACTGATGAGAAGAGATAACTTAGGGATCATGCTCTGTGAGGCCTCACCCAAGCACCAGTCTGATCCGCTAAAGGGAATCGAAATGCTCATTTGGGAAAGAACTCACAAGGAAGCCCTCGGGCTTATCTTTAATATATTTGAAAATTATTTTTAGGACTCGCCACCTTAATTTATTTTTATTTGGGAAAATATAAGGAAAAAACCCATTTGACTCTAATTATTACCCAAAGGAAAAATATCACTAGCCTCGAAACCAAAGAGGCTTTGGGGACTAGGTTTTCACTTTAATTTAACAAAATAAGTTTGGCCAATTAATACAAAAGTGACTTAAAATATATTTCATGAACAAACTAAAATGCATGAATAGTTTATAATATCCATGATCATTCAATCCACAAAATTTATACACAATTAGAATTCAGAAAAGAAAGTTAATATTATAATGAAATCCAAACTTAGGGGATACCTCCTCTAGCCCTTATGGGTTCTAGGAAAGTCACACATTCCCTAAACTAATCCTAATAATAAAGTAAAAGAAAACAAAATAATAGTAAGTGAAGAAGGTGATAAGGGGGAGAGTTGATTAATTTTAATTGGATTCAATGCCTGAACCAAGCATGCCTATGTATCCCTTTAAATGGGAATCAGAATCCACGCAGTTCTCCCTTCTTACAAAGAGGTTAGTTTAGCCTAGCCACTTTATCATGTTTTGATTAATTGATTAAAAGAGGGTTGAATTAATTAATTAACTTAATTGATTACCAAGTTGATTAGCTAACAACCTAGATGAATCAATTTAATTAACTAACTAAAAGAGACAATGAAATTAAGGGAAAGGAAGCTTACCTTAAATGGCGGACAACGGTTGGCTTTAGACGGTAAGCGGTGGCTAGCTTTGGATGACGGGCGGTGGCTAGTTTAGAATGGCGAATGGTAGGCGGTGGCTAGCATTAGATGGTAGGCAGCGGCTGGCCTTGAAGGGCAGGCAGCGACTAGCCTTGGGCGGCGGACACGAGCCTTGGGCAAGAGACTTACCTCAAACAGGCAAGTGGCGGAAAGCCTTAAACTAGTCGAGTATGAATCAAAGAGAAACCCCCCAACTGGCTTTGTGAAGCAAGGAGCAAATGCAAAGCATTTTTTCTTGAAGTAATGCTTTTCAAGCTCTAGAAGTTGGTGTTTTGAAGTATGGGGAGGCCCTCTATATATAGGAGGAGGTTTTGAGCATAAAAGTTGTTCAAATATGATGTGGGATTGCAAAAAATTGAAATTTTGCCCAAGTTGCCATAGAGGTTTTTACTGCATCGCAGAGGTATTTGCAGCAGTGCCGCATAGTCCTTTATGATTCTGCAGAGGGCTTTGCTACAGTGCCACAGGCCTTTGCGGCAACGGGCCCTGCTTTTACTCATTTTGCCCATTTTCACCCGTTCTTGCTCATTTCTCGTCCGTTTCACACGATTCCAGTTTGCATTATACTCATTACTCAGTCCTAAATAATTTGAAATGGTTCAAATGTCACAAAGAAATATTTTGATTTTTTCCATTTTGAGAGTTTTTGACTTTTGAAGGTTTGTTTATCGAGCCTAAGTGCTTTTAAGGTTCAAACACATAATGGAAGGTGCAAAATTAAGGGTTCACAACTACCCCCTCATCAGAATTGTCTTTGTCTAAAAGGCGATTTTGAAAACAGTAAATTTGAGGATGAAGATGATGAAGAGGATGCCCCCGATATATTTGGAAGCAACAAGGGATTCTGATAGTGTGAAATGAAGAGGATGCCCCCAGTATATTTGGAAGCGAAGAGGATGCTCTTGGTATATTTGCAAGTGGCGAGGATGCCCCCGGTATATTTGGAAGCGAAGTGGATGTCCCGGTATATTTGGAAGTAGCAAAAAATTCTGATAAGTGTGAAATGAAGAGGATGCCCCCAGTATATTTGGAAGCAAAAAGGATGCCTCAGTATATTTGGAAGTGAAGAGAATGCCCCCAGTATATTTGGCAGCGGTGAGGAAATTTTGACAAGTGTGAAATGAAGAGGATGGTCCCGGTATGTTTGGAAACAAAGTGGATGCCCCTGATATATTTGGAAGTGAAGAGGATGCCCCCAATATATTTGGAAGCGAAGAGGATGCCCCCGGTATATTTGGCAGTGGTAAGGAAATTTTGATAAGTGTGAAATGAAGAGGATGCTCCCCGGTATATTTGGAAGTGAAGTGGATGCCCTCGATATATTTGGAAGCGAAAAGGATGCCCCTGGTATATTTGACAGCGGCCAGGAAATTTTGATAAGTGTGAAATAAAGAGGATGCTCCTGGTATATTTGGAAGTGAAGTGGATGACCTTGGTATATTTGGAAGTGAAGAGGATACCCCCGGTATATTTAGAATTAATAGGAAATTTTGATAAGGATGCCTTTAGTATATTTGGAAGCAAAGTGGATGCTCCTGGTATATTTGGGAGCGAAGAGGATTCTGATAAGTGTGAAATGAATAGGATGCCCCCGGTATATTTAGAAGCAAAGTGGATGCCTCTGGTATATTTAGAAGCGACGAGGATGCCCCCAGTATATTTAGAAGCAGCAAGGAAATTCTGATAAGTGTGAAATAAAGAGGATGCCCCTGGTATATTTGGAAGTGGCAAAAAATTTTGATAAGGATACATCCAGTATATTTGGAAGCGAAGTGAATGCCCCCGGTATATTTGGGAGGGAAGAGAATTCTGATAATTGTGAAATGAATAGGATGCCCCCGGTATATTTAGAAGCGAAATGGATGCCTCCAGTATATTTGGAAGCGGCGAGTAAATTTTGATAAGGATGCCTCTGATATATTTGAGAGTGTTGGGAAGAAAATGGCAGTTCCTGTCTGATAGGAATGAAAAGTGATGATCCTGTCTAGTAGGATCAAGAAGAGATGACCATCCTGTCTAGTAGGAGTGGTAAAGATAATTGTCCTATCTTATAGGAATAGTAGTGGTCCTTTCTAGTAGGAATGAATATGATGATCCTGTTCAACAAAAAAATGCTAGATGATTATGCAATGATCTAATACCTTGAACCTGTGAAGTGTCAGCCTGATATAAAGTGCTAATCTTTGGGACAAAGATGTCCTCATTTCAGAAAGGTGAATATTTGGAAGGGATGTGCCCCTACTTTAAAATGATAGAGGAAAATGGTTTGGTCATTTGGTTTTTGGTTAATAGGATAGTGTAAAGGTACAGATGGGCATGTCAAGTATGAGATTGGTTGGTTAATAGCTATCAGTTTGGCCTAGGCAGAAATAAGGTGTGGTCCTGGAAAAGATCGAGCTGTTCAATTTAGATAGGTCTAACTTTGGTTTGAGGCTGAATTAGAGAGTTGGATCAAGAAGGTCAGGTTTTTTTAGATGACTAAATTGGAAGGTTTGGTGAAAGTCAGCTTATAGGGCTTATCGTCGGAGAAGTTCATGTGGAAAGTTTAGTCAGGTCTAGGACTTTAGCTTGGTCAGGTTCCACTTTGGGCTTGGTTAGGTCTAGCATAGAGGAAAGGTTAGGCTAGGAAATTAGTTGGGGAAGGTTTGGTCATATTTGGCTTTTATGGTCTTTTGTGAATGGTGAAAGCTAGGCTTAAGCTTCTTAGTTTGGGCTTTATGGTGAAGGCTAGGCTTAGGCTTCATATTTAAGGCTTTTGGGGAGTGGTTTTTATGGTGAAAGCTTTTAGGCTTGGGTTTCATGGCGAAGGCTTCTTGGTTTGGATTTCATGGCAAAGGCTTTTTGGTTTGAGCTTCATGGTGAAAGCTTTTAGGCTTGGGCTTCATGGTGAAGGCTAGGCTTGAAGGCTTTGGTTAAGGGTGCTTTGGACCTTTTTGGAGGATGGTCGGCTTTGGCTTAGGTATGATGGTAAGGGTTTTGGTCGCAGACTCACTGATGAGGGTTTGCCCTTTTTTCATGGTTATATCAGATTTTCAATGCCCATAGGATAGTTGGCAGGCTTTGACTCAGTTGTAATTTGCTAAAGAGGCTTGGTCTTTTCAAGGATGATGAAATTTTGCTAATGAGACATCGAATGACTTGAGTGGTTCGAGCCCTTCTTAAGCTTTACAAGACATGATTTGATTTTGGTCATGCTAGAGAAAGCTAGCTTTAAGGATGATGAGTCTTGAAAGACTTAGGATCTTTGGTTTTGCCCATAGGCTTGGCCCTTAAAAGATGATGAGATTTTGCCAAGGAAAGGGTGGTATGAGACTTGAGCTTGAAAAGATGGAATTGTACATTTTGAAGTTGGGGAATGGTTCAAAGGCAGGTTGGAAATTTTGAAAAAGATCAAGGAGGTTGTATGATTTTGCTATCTGTAGCATTATTCATGGAAAAAAAACAAGCCAAGCTAACCTTATTGTTTTGAGATTTGAAGAGATTTTTAGAGTGACACTTTATTAGCTTGAATGTAGATGATAAACTGGATGAAAGGAAGTGCCCTAAGGAGCGGCTGAAGGACTGATGAAAAGACAACTTGGAGATTTTACTCCTAATAAGAAATAGGAACATGACATACTAGCAGTGTGAGAGATTGTGCCTAAGCTCTTTGAGCTAAGCGACGAGACAGATTAACAAAAGATGATGACAACCTAGAAAGACATGCCCCCACTATGAGATAAGGGCGTAGAAGATAATATCACTATAGAGAATGAGCAAGCTAGTAAAGAAGGATGACTTTAAAGATATGAGACGAGACGAATTGATTGAACCTAATTTGAGAAACTTTAAATGATATGAAGGAAGATGACTAGGATGAGCTTCCTATCTCTTTTCATTTTTTTTTTTAAGCTGCTCTTTTCAAATTTTCAACTTAACGAGCTTGGATTAAGGAAATTTAGGAGAAAACATTCCACCGTGATTTGCTGATTTTCTTCATTTTGAGGGGGTCTAATCTTTGAATTTTGGATATGACGAATCTTGTTGCCCCTTTTGTTGAGGTGTATCATTTAATTTTGTACTTCAATTATTTGATTAAAGGTCTACTCTTTGACTTACTTTGGTTAGAAGTTGGAAAAGCAATTATTGATAGCACCTCAATTGTGGTGGATTTAAATGATGTTCATTTCTCTTTTTCTCCTCTTTTTTTTTTTAAAGCTCATCCATGTTTAGACAAGTGCATAAATAATTAAAAAGATGTGAATGTTTTATTACAATGGAAATTTTTATTACAAGATAACAAAAAAGGAATCGACATGATTGACGAAAAATAAAAGAAAATAAGATGACAGACTTATACTTGAATTTAGACTCAGACTTTGAGATTTAGACTCAAACTTGGAGATTTAGACTCAGACTTGGAATTCAATCTTAGATAGGTCATATCAGTTGAACTTGAACTCTTCTATATCATGCTACTTAGGGCTGAGGTAAGGTGGGGTTGAATTAGGTTTGGGTTCTTCATCACTGTTCAGGTCAGTGGTGAGGAATTCAGGTTGAAATGATGCACTTTGGATGCAATCTTCAACCTTTGATGCAGTTGCAATCAAAGCCTTAAAAGTGGGTAGGTATTGGGTTAACAAGTGGGCTCGGTAGGCTGGAAGTAGATTCTTAACAAGGATGTCCACTTGTTCTTACTCTGTTGGTCTATTTACCATTTGAGCTGCGTTAGCCCTCCACCTTATAAGAAACATAGAGAAAGACTCCTTTGAAAGCTGCTTGATGGTTTCCAAGTCATGTCTAGTGACATCCATTTCACTATTATAATGATATGTTCAACAAAGGCACAATAGATATCATCCCATGTCCTTTTCTTGCTCTTGTCTAGTGAAAGGAACCATCTCTTAGTAACACCAGTTAGTGATTATCGGAATAGTTGAGCAAGGAGCTCATCACTAACTCCTAAAGGTTTCATTGCCCCCACATATATCTTCAGATGGGTCTTGGGGTAAGTGGTTCCATCAAATCTCTCCAGTTCAGGCATTTTGAATTTAGGAGGAAGTTTGGCATTAGGGAATAACATTAAACTGTCCACATCAATTAGATCATCGCAGTGCTTTAGGGATTTGATGGTTCTTTCCATGGCTTCAAGTTTCTCCATAAGCAATCTAGTGTCTGGATAAGAGAAAACTTCCTCACCTTGGTTTAGATATGGGTTGGTTTGGCTCAAATTTGGGCTAGGATTGGTTGAGTTCAAGATAAGGTTTGGGTTAGAATGGGTAAGGGTGGCCTGGTTAATCATAGCTCAAACTTCCTCAATGATGAATTGCCTTTGTTCCTCAAATTAGGCTTGCTGAGCAGCTAGGATAGCCTGGAAATGTTCTTCTTGTTTCTTAAGGACTTTGGTCACAAGTGTGATCAAGGATACCAGATCAAATGGGTGAGCCATTAGTACCTTTAAACCAAAGCAACAACGTAAGTGATGGGCATGGAACAAAAGAGGTGATGAAGATATTGGCATGCACATCCTAAGAGAAAAGGCTTCCTTATTATGTCATGGGCCAACCATTTTTTTTTTTTTTTTTTGGGCTTAAGGTATGTGGAGTAAATATTTTGGGCTTCGGATAGTAGACTAAACCAAGGGTATTAGGTTTAAGGTAGTGTGTTGGGCCAAAGTCATTAGGCTTAAAGGTAATAGACTAGTTTTGAAAGGTAATGGGTCATAGGTTTTAGGCTTAAGGATATTAGGTTGGGTCAAAGGTATTGGGCTTAAGGTAGTGTGTTAGGCCAAAGGTATTAGGCTTAGGGTAGTGTCTTGATGATTTGGGATATAGGCTATAGGCATCTGTCAATCTGAGGGTAATGGATTGGTTTTGAAGGTAATGGGCCAAGGATGTTAGGCAACGGTGTCTTGTGGCTAGGTTGGCAAAGTATGGGTAAGAGAAGGGTAGAGATGTTTTTAGGTTACAATTTAGGGCAAAGACATTTTAGGTAAGGTCAAGGTAACAGTGTTTAAGGTTAGAGGTGTTTGAGGTCAAGGCTAAGGAAATGAGGTTTTAGGTTTAGGGCTAGGGTATTGGTGTTTAAGTTAAAGGCTAAGGTAATGGGGTAAGGTTTTAGGGTTAAGTTATTGGTGTTTAGGTTAAAAGCTAAGGTAAAAAGGGTAAGGTTTAGGGTTAGAGTATTAGTGTTTAGGTTAAAGGCTAAAGCAAAGGGGTAAGGTTTAGGGTTAGGGTATTGATGTTTAGGTTAAAGGCTAGGGTAATGGTTTTAAGTTTGTGGGGGCAAAGGTGTTTAAATGGAGGTTAGAGTGAGGTGTTTAAGGGTGAGATTTTTGAATGGAGATAAGAATGTTTAACCCTTCTTCAGTTCAAGGTTCGACCGAAACTTAAGATGAATGCATGTTTTGTTATACAATATGGATGCATGATATTCATGAGGAAAACATTTCATGAAAATGCAGGGTTTTAATTATGGTACATACAACCTAAGGCTAGGATCTAAGTTCATTACATGAAAAGGTAAAGGTGGCTAGATTTGGGTACCCGTCACACTAGAGCAGCGATATACTTAACCACATGTGAGTCAACGAGCCTTGCGTAGGTCCAACAGTACTTGCATACTCGTTACACCTTTGAAAGGATCAAAAGATTCGTCGCGGGGTGGATGATTTCACTATCGGCGAATAGACCCAAGGAGGGTTACCCACTCGATGCTACTCACTATCCATTGTTTTCCTAAAACTAGGTTGAATGGCAAAGAGCTTATGCAAGTGATGCATGCAAAGTCACAATCATATTGAAAGGTTGAACTCTTTTTAAACCAATTAGTAGTCCATTTATATTTTCATTTTGTTAAAAGAAAGTTAGTCCCCAGTGGAGTCACCAGCTGTGAGGCCTCGCCCAAGCATCAGTCCAATCCGCTAAAGGGAATCGAAATGCTTATTTGGGAAAGAACTCACGAGGAAGCCCTCGGGCTTATCTTTGATAGATTTGAAAATTGTTTTTAGGAGTCGCCACCTAAATTTATTTTTATTTGGGAAAATATAAGGAAAAAACCCATTTGACTCCATTTATTACCCAAAGGAAAAAGATCACTAGGTTTTCACTTTAATTTAATAAAATAAGTTTGGCCAATTAATATAAGTGTGACTAAAAATATATTTCATGAACAAACTAAAATGCATGAACAGTTTATAATATGCATAATCATTCAATGCACAAAGTTTATACACATTTAGAATTCAAAAAAGAAAGTTAATATTATAATGAAATCTAAACTTAAGGGATACCTCCTCTAGCCCTTATGGGTTCTAAGAAAGTCACATATTCCCCAAACTAATCCTAATAATAAAGGAAAAGAAAACAAAATAATAGTAAGTGAAGAAGGTGATAGGGGGGAGAGTTGATTAATATTAATTAGATTCGATGCCTGAACTAAGCATACCTACGTATCCCTTTGAATGGGAATCAGAATCCATGCAGTTCTCCCTTCTTACGAAGAGGTTAGTTTAGCCTAGCCACTTTATCATGTTTTGATTGATTGATTAAAAGAGGGCTGAATTAATTAATTAACTTAATTGATTACCAAGTTGATTAGCTAACAACCTAGATGAATCAATTTAATTAACTAACTAAAAGAGACAATGAAATTAAGAGAAAGGAAGCTTACCTCAGATGGCGGATAGTAGTTGGCTTTAGACGGCAGGCGGCGACTAGCTTTGGATGGCGGGCGATGGCTAGCTTAGGATGGCGGATGGTAGGCGACGGCTAGCATTGGATGGTAGGCAGCGACTGGCCTCAGAGGGCAAGCGGCAGCTGGCCTTGGGCGGTGGAAATGAGCCTTGGGCAAGAGACTTGCCTCAAACAGGCAAGCTGCGGAAAGCCTTAAACTAGTCGAATTGAAATCAAGGAGAAACCCCCCAACTAGCTTTGCGAAGCAAGGAGCAAATGCAAAGCATTTTTGCTTGAAGTAATGCTTTTCAAACTCTAGAAGTTGGTGTTTTGAAGTGTGGGGAGGCCCTCTATATATAGGAGAAGGTTTGGAATATAGAAATTGTTCAAATATGATGTGGGATTGCAAAAAATCAAAATTTTTGCTAGAGTTACTGCAGAGGTCTTTGCAGTGACACAGAGGTCTTTACAGCAATGCCACACAGCCCTTTGCAGTTCCGCAAAGGGCTTTGCGGCAATGCCGCAGGCCTTTGCGGCAATGAGCCCTGCTTTCGCCCATTTCACCTATTTTCACTCGTTCTTGCTCGTTTCTCATCTGTTTTACATGATTCTAGTTGCATTATACTCATTACTCAGTCCTAGATAATTTGAAATGCTTCAAATGTCAAAAAGAAATATTTTGATTTTTTCCATTTTGAGAGTTTTTGACTTCTGAAGGTTTGTTTACCGAGCTTAAGTACTTTTAAGGTTCAAACACATACTGGAAGGTACAACATTAAGGGTTCACAACTGCTCCTAATGAGAGATAGGAACACAACAAACTGGCAATGTGAGAGATTGTGACTAAGCTCTTTGAGCTAAGCTACGAGACAGATTGACAAAAGATGATGATGACCTAGAAGGATATGCCCCCACTGTGAGATAAGAGCATAAAAGATAATATCACTTTAGAGAATGAACCTCTAGTGAGGAAGGATGACTTTGAAGACATGTGACGAGACAGATTGATTGAGGACAACTTTGGACATGAAGGAAGATGACTAGGATGAGCTTTCCCTTTTTTTTTTTTTTTTTTTTTTTTTGCGAGCTTGGATTAATGAAATTTGGGACAAGACATTCTACTATGATTTGCTACTTTTCTTCACTTTGAGGGGCTATAACCTTTGAATTTTGGATTTGAAGAACTTGCTGCCCCTTATTGAGGTGTACCATTTGATTTTATACTTCATCTATTTGATAAGATGTCTATTTCTTGACCTTCTTTGGTTAGGAGCTAGTAAAGCAATTGTTGATAGCACCTCAATTGTGGTGGATTTAATCGAAATTCATTTCTCTTTTTCTCTCTTTTCCTTTTTTTCTTTCTTTTTCTCTTTTTTTTTGAAAGCTCATCTATGTTTAAAATAAGAAAGATAAGTGCACAAATAATTAAAAAGATGTGAATGTTTTATTATAATGAAAAATTTTATTGCGAGATAACAAAAAAGAATTGACATGATCAACCAAAAATACATGAAAAGAAAAATAAAATGACAGACACAAATTTGAATTTAGACTCAAACTTTGAAATTTAGACTCAGACTTAAACTCAAACTTGGATTTCAATCTTAGATAGGTCAGATTAGCTAAACTTGAATTCTTCCATGTCATGCCACTTGGGGCTGAGGTAAGGTGGAGTCGAATTGGATTCGGGTTCTTCATCACTGTTCAGGTTGGTGGTGAGAAATTCAGGTTAAAATGATACACTTTGGATGCAATCTTCAACCTTTGATGCAGTTACAACCAAGGCTTTGAAAATGAGTAGGTATTGGGTTAATAAGTGGTCTCGGTAGGTCAGAAGTAGGTTTTTGATAAGGATGTCCACTTATTCTTGCTTGGTTGGTCTGGTTACCATTTAAGCAGCTTTAGCCCTCCACTTTGTAATGAACATGGAGAAGGACTCCTTTGGAATCTACTTGGTAGTTTCCAAGTCATGCCTAGTGATATCCATTTCATTATTGTAATGATACTGCTTAACAAAGGCACAACAGATATCATCTCACATCCTTTTCTGGCTCTTATCTAGTGAAAGGTACCATCTCCTAGTAGCACCAATTAATGATTATTGGAATAGTTGAGCAAGGAGCTCATCGCTAACTCCCAAAGGTTTCATTGCCCCTATATATATCTTTAGATGAGTCTTAGGGCAAGTGGTTCCATCAAATATTTCTAGTTTAGGTATTTTGAATTTAGGAGGAAGCTTGGCATCAGGGAATAAGGTTAAACTATCCACATCAATTAGATCATTGTAGTGCTTTAGGGATTTGATGGTCCTTTCCATGGTTTCAAGTTTCTCTATGAGCAATTTAGTGTCTGGATAAGAGAAAACTTCCCTACCTTGGTTTAGATATGAGTTGGTTTGAATCAAATTTGGGCTAAGATTGGTCTGGTTCAAGGTAAGGTTTGGGTTAGGATGGTTAAGACTGGCCTGGTTAATCAAAGCCCGCACTTCCTTAATGATGAATTGCCTTTGTTCCTCGAATTGGGCTTATTGAGTAGTTAGAATAGCTTAGAAATGCTCTTCTCACTTCTTAAGGAATCTGGTCACAAGTGTGGTCAGGAAAGCCATGTCAAGCGGGTTGGCCATTGGTACCTTCAAACCAAAGCAACAAAGTAAGTGACAGGCATGGAATAGAAAAGGTGATGAAAGTATAGACATGCAAATCCTAAGAGAAAAGGCTTCCTTATTGTATCATGAACCAACCATTTTTTAGGCTTAAGGTGAGATGAGGCAAATGCTTTGGGTTTTAGGGTAGGATCAAAAATATTGGGTTTAAGGTAGTGTGTTGGGCTAAAGTTATTTGGGCTTAAGGGTAACAAACTAGTTTTAAAATGTGATAGGCCACGGGTGTTAGGCTTAAGGATAGTGGGTTTAAGGTGTAAGGTTAGAGTGTCTAAGGTTTTGGGTCAAGGGCTAGAGTAAAAAGATAATGGTGTTTAGGTTAAAGGTTTAGGGTGATGGTCTAAGGGTTATTGGATAAGTGATAGGGTATAGGTGAGAGTGTTTATGGGGGAGATGTTTGAATGGAGACAAGAATGTTTGATCCTTCTCTAGTTCAAGGTTCAACCTAAGACTTAACATGAATGTATGTTCTATTATACAATATGGATGCATGATATGCATGAGGAAAACATTTCATGAGAATGCAAAGATGTAAGATTTTAGTTATGGTACATACAACCTAAGGCTAGGATCTAAGTTCATTATATAAAAGGGTAAGGGTGGCTTGATTTGGGTACCCATCACACAATAGAAGTGATATACTTAACCATATATGAGTCAAGGAGCCTCGCATGGGTCCAATAGTACGTGCATACTCATTACACCTTTGAAAGGATCAAAGGATTCATCACGGGGTGGATGATTTTACTATCAGTGAATAGACTCGAGGAGGATTACCCACTCAATGCTACTCACCATCCATTGTTTTGCAAAAACTAGGTTGAATGCAAAGAGCCTATGTAAGTGATGCATGAAAGTCACAATCATATCAAAAGGCCAAACTCTTTTTAAACTAATTGGTAGTCCACTTATTTTTCCTTTTATTAAAGAAAGTCACTCCCTAATGGAGTCGCTAGCTATGAGGCCTTGCCCAAGCACCGTTCTGATCAGCTAAAGGGAATCGAAATGCTCCTTTGGAAAAGAACTCACGAGGAAGCTCTCAGGCTTATCTTTGATAGGTTTGAAAATTATTTCTTAGAGTCGCCACCTTAATTTATTTTTATTTGGGAAAATATAAGGAAAAAACCCATTTCACTCCAATTATTATCCAAAGGAAATAAGATCACTAGCCTCAAAACCAAAAAGGATTCGGAGACTAAGTTTTTGGTTTATTTTAACAAAATAAGTTTGGCCAAGTAATATAAAAGTAACTTAAAATATATTTCATAAACAATTTAAAATGCATGAATAGTTTATAATATGCATAATCATTTAATCCATAAAATTTATACACAATTAGAATTCGAAATAAAAGAAAGTTAGTATTACAATGAAATCCCCAACTTAGGAGATACTTCCTCTAGCCCTTATAGGTTCTAGGAAAGTCACACATTTTCCAAACTAAACTTGATTGATATCAAAGTAAAGGAAAGCAAATAAAAACAAGTGAAGAAGGTGATAGGGGGGAGAGTTGGTTAGTTTTAATTGGATTTGATGCCTAAACTAAGCATGCCTACGTATCTCTTTGAATGGAAATCAGAACACATTCCTTCTCCCTTCTTGCAAAAGGGTTAGTTTAGCCTAGTCACTTTATCATATTTTGATTGATTGATTAAAAGAGAGTTGAGTTAATTAATTAATTTAATTAATTACTGAGTTAATTAGCTAGCAACATAGATGAATCAATTTAATTAACTAACTAAAAGAGGTAAGGAAATTTATACAATAGAAAATTAAAGGAAAATAGAGCTTTACCTCAGACAGTGGGCAACAATTAGTCTCGGATGGAAGGCAACAGCTGGCTTAGGATGGTGGGCGGCAGCTGGCCTCAGATGGCATACGATGGCTGGCTTTAGATTGCAAGCGGCGGCTGGCCTCGGATGGCGAGCGATGACTAACTTAGGATGGCGGTCGACGGCTAGCCTCGAATTGGAAAAAATGAGCCTTAGGCAATAGACTTGTCTCGAACAAGCGGGCGAAAAACCTTTAACTAGTTGATTAGGAATCAAGGAGAAACCCCCCAATTTGCTTTACAAAGCAAGGAGCAAATGCAAAGCGGTTTGTTTGAAATTAATGCTTTTGAAGCTCTAAAAGTTGGTGTTTTGAAGTGTGGAGAGGCCCTCTATATATAGGAGGAGGATTGGAGCTGACAATAAATAAAATTTCGATGTGGGATAGTGGAAAAATAGGGAACTTGCATGAATTGCTACACAAGCCTTTACGGCACTGCATAGGGCTGTACGGCATGTATAGGGTTGTGCGGCGCCATGCAAGGCTGTGTGGCAACTGCACAAGGCTGTGCAATGCTGCACAAAGCTGTGCGGCAACTACACAAGGCTGTGCAGTAGCCAGCCTTGCTTTCGCCCATTTTTGCCCATTTTTTATCCATTTTTTGTGATTCTAGTTATGTTGTACTTGTTACTTAGTCCCGAATGATTTGAGAGGGTTCAAATGTCAAAAAGAAATGTTTTCAACTTCTAAAGATTTGTTTACTAAGCCTAAATAATTATAAGGTTCAAACACATACTAGAAGGTGCAAAATTAAGGGTTCATAGTTTCCTAGGAACACATTGCATTTAGGATTATGGTATCCTAGGAACACATCTTTTAATACTATTGGCTTTTTAGATGTGGATTATGCTAGTAGTTTACTAGATAGGAAGAGCACTTCTGGAACTTATCATTTTATTGGTGAATGTCTTGTTTCTTGACTTAGTAAGAAGCAAGTTTTGGTTTCCTTGTCTACAGCCAAGGTAGAATATGTGGTAGCAAGTTGTTGTTGCACTTAAGTCCTTTGGATGAAATAATAACTCAAGGACTATGGTTAAGTGATTGATCATATTTCCATCAAATGTAATAACAAAAGTGCCATAAATCTTTCTAAAAACCCCATCCAACATTTTGGAAGCAAGCATATAAATATTAGGCATGACTTCCAAAGAGATCATGTGCAAGTTGGTGATATCGTATTAGAATTTATTAATATAACTAACCAATTAGTCGATATTTTCACAAAACCCCTAATGAAGAGAGATTAAATTTCATTAAAAGGAAGCTTGGGATTGGATGCTTGATAAGAGTTCTTTACCATGAAAAATTTTTACAAATTATAATATTTCATTTCCTTGATTCATAGTCATTTTTTAGTATGTTATTCTTATTTTTCATCTTGATTTTAGGTAACTCTTTATCATGATAAGATTGTTGTCTAATTATGTCCAAATGGTTTGTAAATACAATTTACGCTTTTCTCTTAAAAAATATAATCATTTTAAAATAGTCTAGTTTTGAATTTAATGAAAAAGAAACATTTTTTTGACCATTTTCTGCTCTCTTTTGCCTATATATACTTATTTTTACTCTGAAAAATCACTTTACACTTCATTTCTATTAATTTCAAATATTCCTCTCTTTTTCTTTTTATTTCATTCTTCTTTAATCCAATGGCCCCAAAAACTAAGCCTACTAGACAAACCAAGGGAAAGGAGCCCCAAACCTCACGAGCCCTAACCTCTCCTCTAGAACTAATGAGAGGGACTACTAAGGAAAAAAAATAAAATTGGGCTAAGTTGTAAGATAAGCTTATTCTTCCAAACAAAATCCCCAATATTATTGGTTTGAAGACCTTTGAGACTTAAAGATGCCATTCATAATGGAAGGTGGGTATGAGGAGTTGCTATGGAGTTTCTTGCAAGCTTGGTTCTAGAAAAGAAACTCTCCTCCTCGATTAGACATTATGGTATTTGATTTCATTTTTTTGGGCAAGAATATGGTCTACACTTGGATGATGTTACGGATATCTTTGGATTTCAAAAAGAGGGAGCATCCAATCTCATCGATTTGGACATGCCCCTCAATGATTTTTGGAAAGAAATTTCCATAGAAATAAGGTCCGATCCAAAATCCTCCATAGATAAACACTTCAAATCCTCCCTTTTGGGTTCTCTATAGAATTGTCAATCTAAATATTAATGTAAGAGGGATGGCAATGAAAAGGTGACCTAAAAAGATCTTTTCTCTATATATGGCTAGATAAAAGGCAAACAAATCCAAACCGCCGATTCCTTATTGATTGATTTGTCCATTTAGCCAAAACTCCAAAAGGTACCATTCTTCTTCCTTCCCATATCACCCAAATTGCTAAAATTGTTGGAAATCTAACCACACCCCCCCCCCCCCTCCCCCCCAAAATAAAGTTAGACTCCAAACATACTACACCTTTGGTATAGATTATATGGTCCATTCCAAATGCAATAGGGAGAAGAATGGCTCATATGAATAGAGATACATCTTTGGTAAGATTGCCATTCTAGAAAAATCTAGGGTGGTAGTCTAAGGAGAAGCTAGCCAACAAGAGGAACCCCAACAAAAACCTCAACCAAGGGAACAAGCTACTTAAACATCTCCTCAAGCTCAAACTTCCATGGGCATATACAAGATGTTTAGCAAAATCATGAACAAGCTAAGTCTCTTGAATCATGTTCATCATTATACAAGAGAAAATAAGGCTTCCTCATTTCCATTTGGAAGATAGGGAAACAAGTAAGGAAGAGGAAGAAAGAGAGCAAGAAGAAGAATAGAATAAGAACCTTACATTTAGGGGCCTTCCAACATTTTCATTCTTTTCTTAAGAATTTCTTTTAGTTTTGTCCTTTTCTTAATTTCATTTTCAATCTCATGCATTCATACTTTTTGACACTCAATTGCAATGCTCAAACATATATTTATATCTTCTAATGAATGCAATTTTTAGTTTCTTTCTTGCTATTATTTGATTGACTTTAATTTTATTTCAATTCCATGCAACCATAATTTATGTCTTACTTAATTATATTTCACTCTACTTCAATTTATGATCCCTTCTCTATTCCCAAACCCCTCTTTTTGATCTTGTCAAAGGGGGAGAAAGAATTTAAATTTATTAAATTTATTGAATTGAGAAATGGTAAGATTTTAAAATTTTGATAAAGGGAGAGAAAGAAAATGAATTTATAAAAATTTTAAGGATAATTGATTGAGGGGGAGTTATATAACTTATAAATTGCACTTAATTTTATTTCAAATTCAATTTAATTGTCAAAATCAAAAAAGGAGAGACTGTTGATCCAAATTGAGTTGTCAATTTAGTCAACCTCTATTTTGATCTTGACAATCAAATTGAAGTATTATGATAAGTATGTTGAGTGCTTGTTTTGCAAAAAATAATTTAGAAAAGGTTGCAAATCAAGAAACTTGAAAATTTCCTAAGTTATAAAATGGACCTGTAAGTCTCGCCTGCAAACAAAGCATAGCACCTATGATTGGCAAATCACGACCACAACCTAGGCATTGTAACCACAATTTAATTCAAGACAAAGGCCTAAATTTAGATTGAGATAAAGTGGAGTTTATGGCTAGAGTCACGATCGCTATTCATGACTTGATATGTAGAACGTGACCACGATCAAGAGGTTGCAACAGTGATATTCATAAAGCGAAGAATAGTTGCAATGTATATATGAATTGCTTATAATCAAGCACCATGTGTCACTAGCCATTGGACACACATGAATATAGAACCTGCAAAAATCATATCTCAACCGTTAGAAGGGTATGGTGGCCACGATTCTTCTCTAATAGTGCAATATATGCAAATCTTATAGCTGTTGAAGAAAGATTTTGGCTACACCAATGTTTGTAATGGTTCTTTGGTGGGTGTAATCTATAAATACCTCCCTTCCAAAGTCCTTCATTATGATCCAACAACTTTCAATTGTAGCCAAACTCTTGTAATTTATTTTCTTGAGCCTTAAACCTTCATTTATTGTATCTTAATATTAGTTGTTGAGTTTTAAATGCTTAAAGGATTGTGTGTGAGCCCAAAAACACTTGTTAGATTGTGAGTAAGCCTAATAAAACTCTTGTATTAGGTTTGAGTGTGAGCCATGGGAAACACTTTTAAGGTTTGGTGTGAGTCTAAACATTAAGTTGAGAGTGAACTTGTAAAACTCCATAGAAAGTGAAAATACCCAACTGAGATTGGGTAACGGACGTATGATTGGTTATACTTGAACTGTTATAAATATTTGTGTGCTCTCTCCTCTCTATCTTTATCTCTTTGATTTAAATTTTTTATTTTCCATCAATTCAACCCCCTTTTTAGTGCATATTGGGCAACACTTGTTTTTTTTCTAGGTCCATATTTCATCTTCACCTCACTTGGTAATCCTTCTTCGTATTCTACTAAATCCCTAGCTTCATTATCAAGATCATCGATTTAGCTCATGTTTGTTTTACTCACTTCCCTGAACCAAATTTATCTCTTAGGTCATCTGACTTCCTACTCTATTTGAATATCACTCGAATACTCCTTATCAATATTTAACTATACATATTCATTTTCATATGATGTCTCTCATTTTTTCTATTATCTTCATGAAATGTCTCTCATCTTTTCTATTATCTCCCAATTTCATTTCGCATCATGGCACTTGGCATCACTTCTAACATTCTACCTCCATACTATAGTTATTGTTCAATATCTCTTGCTTTTGACATCAACTTTGCCATTGTCCATCAAGCCTCCAAACGTCTTCTTTGACTATAAACCCTTTGGGTATTACACTAAGTTTCTTTGATTTAATTATGATGATTTTTACATAAGTCAAAATTAATTACCTAAACAACCAAATATAATTAATAATTACCTAATTAACCAAATATAATTGTACTCCATTTCTTGCACTACTTTTTGTCTATGTTCCTTATTTAATTTACTATTTACATTAATATTATGATATCTAACGTGTAATATAATTTTTCTTTGTTTTTAACCATTAGCACGTTTTTTTTAGTTTGACACTTTCAATGTCTTTTTCTTCCCACTTTCATGTAACTTATTATTATTTTTTTTTTTTTCCTACATTTCGTCTTTATATAGTATAAATAGTATATATAAAATTATATTACACACACAAAAGTTTATAGCAAGTGACAGCCTATGATTTTATGGATACAAATATTGAGCACAGTCATCTTTTAAAATTTAGGATATAAAGAGCTGATAAAAAAAAATTATTTCATTAAAAATAACAAATAATTGGTAAAATATTTTAAGTAATTATTTAAAATGACCATGACATTTCAGTTAATATTTTTCTATTATTATTTGATTTGAATAAGACATTAAAAAAGAAAAAAGAAAAATAACAGAAGATGTCATAAAAATAATTACAAGAAATTATGCTTTAAGTTGCCATTTAATATGCCAACAGTAATTGCTAGAAAATTTTTATTGAAAAGTTAACATTTATTACCTCACAATTATCATTTTATTAATGAATGATTAAATAAAAAAATACTGTTAAGTTTTTCTTACTTAAATATAAAAAGTGAAAAATTATATATACTTCACAATGATAATATTTTTAAAGGAGGAGAATTGCTAACCAAGTTACTAAAGAACATATGATATAGCGGAAACGGTTTTTAAAATTTTGTTCTAATCATGATGACCAAGTAATTCATTCAAAGTTATTAGCGATTTTTACACAAATAATTTCAAAACTAAAAAAACAATTTTCTACGGCACGCTTTTTGACTTCTTTTCTGTATTTACAAATTTCTCTTAATATCAAAGAGTAGCAGTTGTGCGTTCGCTTCTCCGAATATTTAGCCCATTTGCTGGGCCAAAACACGTGCCATGAAGAAGAAGTATTTTTATAAGAGTTTTGTTAGTCTAGTCTAAATCCAAAAAAAAAAAAAAAATTCTCTTATTTATTGATTGAATTGATGCAAAAAAATTTATAATAGATCAGATAATATACCAATTGCAAAATTAATTCAATCATATCAAATTTTATTTATGAAGATTCAAAATAAATTAACTACTAACTTAGATTTAGAATGTAAACTATATAATTTATCTAAATTTATATATTAGATTTTTCATAAATTTATATAGTATCATTTGTTTGAATAAAAATTAAATTCATATTTATAAAAGCAAATACTTTTAAAATTACATTTTATTTAAAATTTTAAAAAATTCTCAAAATAAACAAAATTAATGAATATAATATTTTGAATAGTTTATCGCTTTTTAAAATAGTAATAAACATAAATTCTACAATACCAAATTAACTTCAAGCAATAATTCTCTTATTTGTTGATTGGATTGGCATAAGAATTATATGATGGGTAAGATGGTATACCTACCACAAAGTTTGTATTGATCCTGCTTCACAACTCATAAATTTTGTACATTTAATTTTCTTGGATTTTTTCAATTTAGCTAGATTTTGATTTTTTTTTTTTTTTTTAAACAAAAAGTACATAATATCAATTTCAGAATTTAAAAAATAATATAAAAATAGAAACATTAGTCTCCTATTAAAAAATAAATAAATAACAGCAAATAATATACATTATCATAAAATTTAATATTATTTTAATATCAACAGCAAACAGTATACATTACTATAAAATTTAGTATTTTTTTAGTATATAATTCGCATCTACTACAAATTTAGTATACTTTCACAATGTAATTAATATCTATTACTGTTTATACAAGTCATAAATTTTGAACAAAATAAAAACTCACAACAAAAGTATAAATTAAACAAAAAATGGTATATTTCAAGTAGATAATTGGTATCTAATACTATTCAACATTTAATTTATAGAATATATTAAGGAGGGTGTATTCAATTAAAATTTTTAAAGACATTTATAGACTTTTTTAAGTGAATGATTTTTGCAGAATTCATGAATTTTTAATGACTTTTGCAGAATTTAGAAATTTATGAATGACTTTCAAAAACTTTATTTTAAAAAATTTTTATAGACATTATTAGAGTTTCAGTGATTATTATTGTAGGTCAAACTAATCAAGTTTTTGAAAAATTTAACATTTTTTGAATTCATATCTTACTTATGAACAAGTCTAATATTAACTAATTCATTATTTTTAAATTTTTTAACTGAATATTATTGTCTTGATTAATATATGCGTTACAATTTTTACTATCATCAAAATAATCCTAATTATGTTCTCAACTCATTAATTTCCATTCTACAATTAATTATTAAACTAGAAGATATATTATATAATATAAGTATCAAATGTTGTGTGCCAACAAATGTATGGATTATGTATAACAAAATAAAGACAAAATCGTTTTTTTACTTTATTGTATATAGAGACTGGAATAGAATAAATTCATAATCTATGATTTCATTACTCTAATGGGTTTCACAAGTAAACTCGTGTTCTTAGATATTCAATTTGGAATACAAGCTATATTGATGAAGGAAGATGAATTGGTTTTTATGTTTGTATATTACTTGTGATTGAAAAAAAAAAAAAGTCTATGAAAATCTTAAGGGAAAGTAAAAGAGATTTTTTGAGATTTTTTATTTATATAACTACATAAAAAGTCATTAAAAGTCTATTATTTATAAAATTCAATGACTTTTTGAATACCCATTTACTTTTATAAACTTTAAAAAAATTGTAATTAAATACCTCTTGATTTCTATAAACTTTTTTAAAATTTTTAAAAGTTATTATCAAATATCACTTGATTTTTATAGAGTTTTTAAAAGTTATTATTGAATACTCCATAACTTTTTAAGTTCATAAAAATTCTTAATTTTTCTAATCCAATACACCCCTATAAATAAAATTTAGTATACTTCTACAATATAATTAGTATTTACTATTATTTATACAAGTCATGCATTTCAAACTAAATAAAAAATCACAGCAAATAGTATACATTAAATAAAAAATAGTATACTTCTAGCAAATAATTAGTATATAATATAAATTCGATATACTTTTACTATATAATTAACACAAACCATAGATTTCGATCAAAAAAATTACAGCAAACAAATTATATTAAACAAAAATCAATATACTTTTAACAAATAATTAATATCTAATAGTGTTTAACATTTAATTTTGTTTTTCAAGAAAATTGGACAAAAAAATTAAATATTAAAGTGAGATAATTTTCCAACAGAAAACGTAATTTTGATTTTGATTACATAGAATTATATTCAATTTGGTTTTGATTTCCAATCCAATCCAAGTAAAAAGCAACTGCCCATACTCACGGTAGGAATCAAACCAATTGATTTTATCTTACCATTCAAATAAACAAATCAAACAAAAGCTACATTTCAAAAATCGAGCCATTTCTTATAGCAGACACAAGTGGTCGGGGAGATAATACCATCCACAGAGCAATGGCTAATATGAGGGGGAAAATGACAAAAATATGCTAGTTAGAAATTTTATTTACTCATATATATCAGTTTTAAATTTATTTACCTATATATGCTACTTTTTTGAATTTTCTGGGAGTGGGGACCACAAAACCGAAAGTCAAACTTCTGATTTTGTACGCAGTGCTGCGCGTCTGCAGGTGTGCAGAAAACCGGATGTTTTACATCCGGTTTTTTGCACACATGGCAAGAAACCGGATGTCAAACATCCGATTTCTGTTTTACCTGCATGCAGAGTCCCATCTGCAGCAGAAAACCGGAACTCAAAGTTTCGATTTTCTGTTGCAGATTCCCAGCCGTTAGATGCAATAAAATCTAACGGCTGGGGATAGAAGCTGGAAAATTTAAATATTCTCTCCAGCTTCCGAATTCTCACTGCATTTTGCCTTCCTTTTGTTTTCCTTCCTTCTTCAAGCTCTCAAAATTCTGCCTGCTTTTTTTTTTTTATTTTGCTGAAGGTTTTTTTTTTTTTTTCAAAACACTTGTGAGCTAATCTTCCTGCTTAAAAGTATTAATTTTTTTAGAAATATAGTTATAATTAATTATGATAAATATTTATATATTATGATAAATAATTATAATATTTATTGATAATTTGTTATTTTCAGGTTAAAATAAGAGTATTAGAAGATAATTTTAAGCAAATTTGCTTCTTAAGAGGTAGGTTATTTAATTTTAATTTGTTTAGTTAAAACAGTGGAATAAATTTAATTTTTTATAGTTATTTAATTTGTTTGTTTTGTAAAATTTGAGATAGTATATTTAATGATTTTGTTATTAATAATAGTTGTACATTATTATGTTTGTGGATATATTAAGTTTGATAATATTTAGTTTGTGTTTGAATATGTAATTTGATAGAATTAATTTTAAAAATTTGTTTAACTAATTTTTATAATGTTTGGAAAAAAAATTGGAATAATATAATAAAATAAAATTTTGGTTAAATTAATAATATTTAGTTTAAGTAATTTTTATGTTGTTAGAAAAAAAATATATTAAAATAAAATTTTGGTTATACTAATAATATCTATTTTGTGTATTTTAATAGAATTAATTTTAAAAATTTGTTTAACTAATTTTTACATTGTTAGGAAATTAAAAATATATTGAAAAAATATAATAAAATGAAAAATTTGGTTATGGAAATAATATATAGTTTGTTAAAATAGATAGAATTAATTTTAAAAATTTGTTAAAAAAAATATTGAAGAAATTTATATAATAAAATGAAAATTTTGGTTATGGAAATAATATATAGTTTGTTAAAATAGATAGAATTAATTTTAAAAATTTGTTTACCTAGAATTAATTATAAAAATTTATTTATCTAATTTTTACATTGTTAGGAAACTAAAAAAATATTGAAAAAATATAATAAAATGAAAAATTGGTTATGGAAATAATATATAGTTTGTTAAAATAGATAGAATTAATTTTAAAAATTTGTTAAAAAAAATATTGAAAAAATATAATAAAATGAAAATTTTGGTTATGGAAATAATATATAGTTTGTTAAAATAGATAGAATTAATTTTAAAAATTTGTTAAAAAAAATTGAAAAAATATAATAAAATGAAAATTTTGGTAATATATAATTTGTTAAAATAGATAGAATTAATTTTAAAAATTTGTTTACCTAGAATTAATTAAAAAAATTTGTTTACCTAATTTTTACATTGTTAGCAAATAAAATAAAATATTGGAACAATAAAATAAAATAAAATTTTGGTTATTGCAATAATATCTATTTTGTGTATTTTGATAGAATTAATTTTAAAAATTTATTTAACTAATTTTTACATTGTTAGGAAACTAAAAAAAAATATTGAAGAAATTTATATAATAAAATGAAAATTTTGGTTATGGAAATAATATATAGTTTGTTAAAATAGATAGAATTAATTTTAAAAATTTGTTAAAAAAAATTGAAAAAATATAATAAAATGAAAAATTTGGTTATGGAAATAATATATAGTTTGTTAAAATAGATAGAATTAATTTTAAAAATTTGTTAAAAAAATATTGAAAAAATATAATAAAATGAAAATTTTGGTTATGGAAATAATATATAGTTTGTTAAAATAGATAAAATTAATTTTAAAAATTTGTTTACCTAGAATTAATTATAAAAATTTGTTTACCTAATTTTTAAGTTTTTAGCAAATAAAATAAAATATTGGAACAATAAAATAAAATAAAATTTTGGTTATAGCAATAATATTTATTTTGTGTATTTTGATAGAATTAATTTTAAAAATTTGTTTAACTAATTTTTACATTGTTAGGAAACAAAAAAAAATATTGAAAAAATATAATAAAATAAAAAATTTGGTTATGGAAATAATATATAGTTTGTTAAAATAGATAAAATTATTTATAAAAATTTTTTTACCTAATTTTTACATTGTTAGGAAATATAAAAAATATTGGAACAATATAATAAAAAAAAATTGGTTATTGCAATAATACCTAGTTTGTCTATTTTGATAGAATTAATTTTAAAATTTTGTTTAACTAATTTTTACATTATTAGAAAAAAAATATTGAAAAAATATAATAAAAAAAAATTTTGGTTATCGCCATAATATCTATTTGTGTAATTTGATAGAATTAATTTAAAAAATTTATTTAACTAATTTTGACGCTATTATAAATAAAATATATAATTAATTTTAAAAATTTTGTTTAACTAATTTTTACATTATTAGAAAAAAATATTGAAAAAATATAATAAAATAAAAATTTCGGTTATGGCCATAATATCTATTTTGTGTAATTTGATAGAATTAATTTTAAAAAAAATTGTTTAACTATTTTTTATGTTGTTAGAAACAAAAATATATAATTAATTTTAAAAATTTGTTTAACTAATTTGTATATTGTTAGGAAATAAAAAAATATTGAAAAAATAGAATAAAATAAAAAATTTGGTTATAGCAATGATATCTAGTTTGTGTAATTTGATATAATTAATTTTAAAAATTTATTTAACTAATTTTAGGGTTATTAATTATTTTATTAATATAGAAAAAATGGAGACATGGTGTGAATATAAAATAATTATTATAATGAAAAAAATATAATAAGAAAATTATCAAAACTTTGTTGCTAAAGTCTAATCTCTAAATTACAAATTGTAAATCCTAATAGATGAACTGATACACAGTCACTTTATAAATGAATGTGTTATTTAAATAAATTTTATTAATTTTATTATAATGTATTATTATAACTAATAATATTGATTAATATTTTTCAATTAAATTATATATAATGTGTATAGTTATGGCTGGGCCGACATCAATTTGCTTTTATTGGTATGGCGAAGTGATACAAAATATGAACTATGGGGTTGATTATAGAAATGGGCAATCCAATGTACTCCAAGTTCCTCCTATTACAAAAATGGTTGAGTTGCTTCGGGTAATTTACATTGCCACAGCAATTGACATAGAAAAATTGCTTTGTTAAATCAATACTATTTAGAAATCCTGTCAGAGGACCATATGGGTTTATGTTCCAAGTAGTGAACATATGTGATGACAATGGTGTAGAACGAATGTTCGAACAAATAGAGTATTTGAAAGGGTATTTCAATTTTTTTGAGGTATTTGTTGAGATTGCTGCAAGGCAATCAACTGATGACGTGAATGAGGAAAATGTGGATGGTTCCCCTGATAGGGATGGGGATGAACAAAATGAAGATATGTGTGAGTCTGCTGAGGATGTAAGGGCTATTGTTCAATATGATTCTGAGGAAGGAGATGCTGTTGACGAAGACGACAGTGAAGATGCACCATCGGGGTCTGATGAAAGCGATGAAAATATGTTAGATGATTCAGCCGATTCTGACTCTGATCACTATGGTTGTGAGGGGGAGACACCCAGTGTAAGTGATCATGCACTAATGAATGTACCATCTGCATGTTTTCAGTACAATCCCAATGAGAGTGTAGATTTCGCAGCAATGCAAGTGCAAGTAGATACAGATGAAAATCTGGTAGATACTGAAGATGGCTTATACAAGGGAATGCTATTTAGCAGCAGAGATGAATGTAGGCTTGCAATCCAACAGTATGCAATCCAAAATAATTATGAGTTTAGTGTAAAAGAATCGAGGATTGATACTTTTGTTTGGTGTTGCAAGAAAAAATCAAGTGGTTGCAATTGGCGAGTGCGTGCTAGGCAGTTGCGGGATGACAGTCAGTGGAAGATAACACAATATGATGCACCACATACCTGTCTCAACCCAAGTGTGACACAAGATCACAAACATTTAACTGCAGAGCTAATTGCTAATCGTGTGGAGATCCTAGTTAAAGAGCAGCCATCAATAAAGATCAAAGTTTTACAGGTGCATTTACAAGATCTATTAGGTCATGAACCAAGCTATAGGAAGACATGGTTAGGCAAGCAGCTTGTAATTGAAAAACTATTTGGAGATTGGGATGAGTCCTTTACTCATCTTCAGCGGTGGATGGAGCAGGCACAAGCATCCAATCCTGGTTCAAAATATGTTCTTCATGTTGAACCATCAAGTGGCATATTTGAACGCATATTTTGGTGCTTTAAACCATATGTCGAAGGAATGAAACATTATAGGCCTGCTCTTATAGTTGATGGTACTTTTCTCTATGGAAAGTACAAAGCTGTCTTGTTATGTGCATCGGTATTAGACGAAAATAATCATATTCTTCCTGTAGCATTTGCTGTTGTTCAATCAGAGAATAACTACAACTGAAATTGGTTCATGACGTGTATTCGGGCTTATGTCACCGATAGCAGAGAGTTGTGTGTAATATCTGATCGCCATAAAGGGATAATCAATGCAATGAAAAACGATTTGTGAAAAATGTGTCCACATCGTTATTGCATACGCCATGTGGTCAGTAACTACAACACAACTTTCAAAAATCCTAGAATGAAAAAAATGATACAAGTTGCTGGTATGTCACATTCTCTCATTCATTAAATATTTTTAAATTGTATGTCAATTATATTTATTAAAATAATTTTTTTTTTCATAAGCTTACGAGATACAAAAGTGGAAATTCGCCATAATCCGAAAGGAGATTACAACATTGGATAAGGAATCATCAAAGTGGTTATTGAAAATCCCAAAAGAGCAGTGGACCCTTTCTCACGATGGCGGCTTTAGATATGGCAGCATGACGTCCAATATTGCTGAATCCCTTAATAGTTTTTTGAAAGATGTACGAGGATTTCTGATAACCGCCATGGTTAACAAGATTTTTAATAAACTTGTTAATGCATTTGATCACTGGAGCCAAGAGTACAAGAAGGAAATACAAGAAGGTCATACATACACCCTTTTTTGTAGGGAGAAATTGGCTAGATGGACCCGACGGGCAAGTGGTCATACAGTACAACAATTCAATAGACGAACAGGTCTATGTGAAGTGACCACAGGTCGCCAGAATCGGAGAGGAAAGATTAAAGGAGGCAATGCTCAAGTGGTGGAATTGGCAAAACTTGAATGCACATGCGGTAAATTTCAGCAATATAAGATTCCTTGCTCGCATGCTATTGCATGTTGTTTGAAGAATGGCATGGACTTCAACCAATTCATTTTCCCATTTTACAAGTTGGAATGTTCCTTAAGATGCTGGGAATCCAACTTTCATCCCTTAGGTCATCCAGCTTATTGGCCTGCTTGTCAAACCTTGTGTGTTAAACCTAATCCGCAATGGTTACGCGGCAGTGGTAGGCCAAAGTCAACGAGGATAAAAGGAGAGATGGATTGGCAAATTAATGAAAAATCTGATTATTCATGTAGATTTTGTGGTCAACCTGGCCATAACATTAAGACATGTCCCGCTGCAAATAGTAGGAAAAATCAATAAAATGCTTATTGTGTGATTTCAAACTAGTTATTGTAATAAAATGTATTATTATATTTATAAACTCATTTTAACTTTAATGCCTTATATACAAGTGATATATAATTATACATTATTATTTAATAATATGTCATATAATCTATTTCATGTGACAATATCACATAATCTAGAAAAAAATGTACTTGTTTATTTCTTTGTTATTTAGAGTTGAAAAATATGTCAACTAGAAAATATGCATCATGATATTAAAAACTGAAAAAAAAAAAAAAAAAAAAAAAAAAAAAAAAAAAGAGGAGAATATAAAAATTTAGTCTAATCTAAAAAATGAGCTCTTGATAAATTTATCACAACTAGTAAAAAAGATATATATTTAAGTGAGAAATTAGTTATTAAATAGCTAATGTTCTTGTGAAAATAAATAAATATCTTTTTATAATATTTTTTTTATTGTGTCTTGTTGATAATTATTGAAATTTAAGATACTATTAAAAATGATTTCATTTTGAGTTATTTGATGTTGATATAAAAATTGATATTGTTTAATATTAAAAAGCCTAACAAAAAAATTCATCTAAAACCCCTAATTGGTTAAAGCAGACCTTGATTATTAAAGCACTTGGCAGGACATCTCTAATAAGAAAAGCCATGTTACTAGTCTAATTTTTCATAAAAGCCATGTTACTAATCAGAAAAGCCATATTACTAGTCTAATTTTTCATTCTATATTTTCTCTGACTAAATACACTATAATTGCTTCTAAAATCTTTTTTGTATGTATATATATACTAATTAAATTTATAAACTATACTATATTATACTAAAAAAAATTTGATTTAATTATGCTCAATGTTACATAATTGAATTTATAAAATTCAATTGAATATTTTTTTTATTTCAAATATTAAAATATAAAATATGAAATAAATTTCAGGTGACAGTATAATTTAATTTGATTATGAATTTGTGATAAATTTTTACATTTTACATGCTTTCATAATGCACTATCCCTATTTCATATGTGATAAATTTGATTATTTGTATCTATTCAGGTATGGAGGGTGGACATGCTGCAGATCATATATATCCTGGACCATACGATCCTATATTGTTGGACATGCAGGATGATCATCGATCGAGAGACGTATGGGAGGATGAGGGAGCCAGTATGCCATTGAGATGTAGGCGTAATGCGCCAGTATTACATGATTTTGTGATTGATGACCGCGTACTTCCCCGATAACGCCGCACTGGATTTTATGGTGTCTCTAGACTAGACTTTTTCCAATTAGACTACCATCTCATTACTGCGCTTGTAGAGAGATGGAGACCAGAGACACATACGTTCCATTTTCCGTATGGAAAGATGACCATCACCTTACAGGATGTATGCATACAGACAGGTCTACCTATCGATGGTCATGCAGTGACGGGTACTACACATATTAATGGACGTGACCTTTGCATGAGACTTCTTGGTCAGGTCCCAGAGGGCTCGCAAATCAGAGGCAACAAAGTGTCATTTACTTGGCTAAATACAAGATTTGGCACTCTTCCAGATGACCCGACTAAGTTTCAGATGGATGCGTATGTGCGTGCATATATACTCTGTCTTATTGGTGGAGTTTTATTCACTACTGATGATGACAGTCGAGTCCATTTGATGTGGTTGCCTCTCTTAGAGGACTTCACCCGTACTGGTCAATACAGTTGGGGAGCTGCATGTCTTGCATATTTGTATAGTGAGCTATGTTCGGCAGCTCATCGAGACGCAACTGAAATTGCAGGACCTGTATTCCTATTACAAATTTGGGCGTGGGATAGACTTTCCATAATTTCTCCCACCCTACATCAGAGGATGCCAGCTGCTGACGCCCCTATGGGGCAACGGTGAGTATGAATTATAATATTTATATAATATTAATTTATTTAATATTCATGGTTAATTACATTTATTTTACATACAGATGTAGCACCTCCAGATGAGTTGCTGAGGTCGTTACCCACGTCTTGCTAGCTATTCGATATAAATTTGATGTCATGCATGATCAGCAGGTATGTAATTAGGATTACACAAATGACACAATTATTGATATGTTATTTTTTATCATGTATTATTCTAATGAATATTAAAATTTTTATAATGTAGATGGTATGGCAGCCCTATGACCACGAGATAATGGAAGCACTCCCTGATTATTGCCATAATGGGCAAGATATATGGTAAGCAGTTGTCCCACTTGTATGCTTCCACATTGCCCAGTGGCACCAGCCCGATAGAGTTTTGAGACAGCTTGGACAGAGGCAACGTATTCCGAGACAGCCTCGTCAACCTAGAGGGCTTGAGAACATTGACTTACGTTCTGGAGTTGGTGACTGGCGTGTGCACCATTAGCAATGGATTGCAATATGGAATGATAGACGTCAGCAAATCCGTGTAGATGTGCCACGAGAGACACGTCCACAGTACCATTCTCAATATATGGAATGGTATAGAAGAGTCACCATCAGATATTTATCTCACAATGGTGGTTTGTTTGCCACAATGGTTAGTTGTTGTTTCAGTAATATAAAACTCACATTATTTCAATTTTTCCATGTTGTTTCAGTAATATAAAACTCACATTATTTCAATTTTTCCATGTTGTATCTACTTAATACTGTATTACTTGCAGAAAGATGTTGTGGAGAGAATCCGTATAACAAATGATGTTCAGACAATTCATGAAATCAATCAAACCTTATTTGATGCATTGGCTGAGGAGGAACGTATTGTCACGGGCCAACCTCCAGAGCCAGAGGAAGTTCCAGAACATCATCAGCCAGATGTAGGTCCCAGTGGACGACGAGCTCGACGGCGTTCTAGTTGGAGTGCAACCCAAAGGCACTCAATGAGTACATCTGATTTCTCTGATGCATTGCGACCAGTAGAATTTCACCAATCTGGTCAGTAGGATGCCACAGTTGATGGTGATAGGTTCCAGCCCAGCACATCAACTAGATTTGAGTTTGGTAGTTCATCGGGGGCTCAGCCACCTGCTGCTACAGATGATTTGTACGGACAGTTCTCCACTCAATTCTCACAGTTCAGTTCACATATGCAGCCTCCGTATGACCCTTTTGCAACTGAACTGTTTCCACCGAATCCATATGTACCAGCACCATCTTCGGCATTCACTCCTTGGACAGGAGCACAGTGGGGTGGAACTCCTACACAGCAAACAAAATATTCTGGCGGGTTCTTCACTCCAACTGATATGATTGCACCGGCTTTTTTTTCAGTTTCTTATATCGGGACCTACTTTTACACATTCTCCTATTCCATATCAGATTGATGCACAAGGGCAGGATGCTGCTACTACAGAAAAAGAGCCTCCAGAAGTGCAACCTACTGTAGTTCAGCCAAGACGTGCTCTACCACGTAACTGTCAGCCTCCACCTTGTGGGACTGGAGGAGACCGATGTCATGTTCAAGGGAGACACAGAGATCGTGGCCATTAGTTATTATTATTTTTTTTTAACAATTAATATAATTAAACATTATTTATTATCTTAATTTAAGAAATAATATATTAATTATGTAAATATTTCTTAAAATTTATTATTATTGAAAAACTTTTAATAAATATTAAAAAAACTTTACTTATAATATAAATATCAAAAAACTTATAATAAATATTAAAAAAAATTTACTTACCATAAATATTTTCTTGAAAAACATAATATATTTCTTTAGTTAATAATATATTATACACTAATGTGATTTAAATAAATATAAAACTAATTAAATTATTATTTCACTTATTTCTTAATAATTGTTATTTCATAATAACAAATTTTATATGACAAAAATCATCAAATCTATTCAAAATAATAATTCATTATAAATGATAAACTTATAATAAATATTTGCTTCAAAAAACTTATAATAAATATTAAAAAAAATTTACTTACCATAAATATTTTCTTCAAAAACATAATATATTTGTTTAGTTAATAATATATTAATTATATAAATATTCCTTAAAATTTATTATTGAAAAATTGTATTTGTTTCCTTACCATAAATATTATACACTAATGTCATTTATTTGTTTAGTTTTTCCGAAATCCAAATAAAAATTTTTAAAAAAATTATACACTAATGTGATTTAAATAAATATAAAACTAATTAAATTATTATTTCACTTATTTCTTAATAATTGTTATTTCATAATAACAAATTTTATATGACAAAAATCATCAAATCTATTCAAAATAATAATTCATTATAAATGATAAACTTATAATAAATATTTGCTTCAAAAAACTTATAATAAATATTAAAAAAAATTTACTTACCATAAATATTTTCTTCAAAAACATAATATATTTGTTTAGTTAATAATATATTAATTATATAAATATTTCTTAAAATTTATTATTGAAAAATTATATTTGTTTCCTTACCATAAATATTATACACTAATGTCATTTATTTGTTTATTTTTTCCGATATCCAAACAAAAATTTTAAAAAAATTATACACTAATGTGATTTAAATAAATATAAAACTAATTAAATTATTATTTCATTTATTTCTTAATAATTGTTATTTCATAATAACAAATTTTATATCACAAAAATCATCAAATCTATTAAAAATAAAAATTCATTCTAAATGATATACATATATTATTATTTATAAAATAAAATTATTTCACCTAAATATTTAGTTCACATATTTGTAATTTCAAATAATTATTAATTAACAAAATATTATTGATAAAAAATTTATCAATTAAATTTATAAATGACCACTTTTTATTATAAGAAATAAACTTATAATAAATATTTGCTTTAAAAAATTTATAAAAAATATTAAAAAAATTACTTACCATAAAAAAAATTCATTATAAATGATAAACTCATAATAAATATGCTTTAAAAAATTTATAATAAATTTAAAAAAAATTACTTACTATATTTACTTAAAAAACATATAATAAATATAAAAAAAATTACTTAATCCGGTGGAATTTAGAAACCGGATGTTTAACATCCGGTTCTGTTGCCACGTGTGCAAAAAAAACCGGATGTCAAACATCCGGTTTTCTGCACATAAGTTCCTGCAGATTTTAGGCCACAAAACCGGAAGTTTGACTTTCGATTTTATGGTCCCCATTCCAAAAGTGGCATATATGGGTAAATATTTTTGAAACTAGCATATATGGGTAAATAAGTTTTTTAAATAGCATATTTTTGTCATTTGTCCAATATGAGGACAAACCCCGTAAAAATTAGTTAAAGCTACATCATCAATCCTTGACACAAAACCATTTGTTTATGGATTCTAGCGCTTCAAAAATGACAACCACTCTTTCCTCTTATCACCTGTAGCAATAAAATGATACTATTAACAAGGCGAGAATACAAGTCATAGACAAATTAATTATTCAACAAATGACAAACTACAACGCCAAAGAAGAGAAAACTTACCACCATTCCTATCTCAATATTCTAATCACCATTCACCTCCACAGTATCGCGATAAAATAGTAGAGAGTAATTTCAAAATAAAAGTATACACAAAGGCAAAGCCAAAAAAAAAAAAAAAATCCAACAAAATTGTAGCTTAATTGAAATCCAATTAACTCAATCAAACTTTGACAAGTCATATTGTTCCAACAAAAGAAAATGATACATGATGGAAAATTGGTACACAGAGTATATAATTTTCAGCAAAGAAAAGCAAAAAGAAAGTTATTAAATTAAATAACTAGACAAAAAAATTTTGATCAATTCAAATCATATATAACAAAACGAACCATAAGAACAATCAAAAATTAATTAATGAGTACTCAGTAGTCAGTATTCACAACTTTATTGCTGGTCAATCTTGAGAAAACTAACCCAATAACAAGAAAATATCCAACAATGTAATAACATTGCCAAGATGCACCATTATAGCACCAAAATATTCAAAACTATTTCACAATTCTATACTGGGCAACAATAGTTAAATAAAATGCAAATAAAATGAATTATTAATTTAGAAAAGAATTTCTCCATGCAAAAGGAAAAAATATCAAATGACAACATATGAAAAAAAATAGATTTTTCTTACTTTAAATTTCTTGAATATAATTAACGCATAAAAAGCCATCCTTATAGGAAGTTCTGATTTAAAACAAAATTGAAAAATTGGAAATTTTAGTGAATTTGGGTGGGGCCTTTTAGAAGGAAAAGAGACAAAGATAAAGGTTCTGACTTCAATTTTTTTTTACTAAAAAATTATAGAGAATAGCATATTTAAATTCCATTAATTGATGATTTTAAATCTAGTGATGAAAAGAAACTTTTATAAGCAAATCTAGATTTATATTATGATTTTTTTTCCTTTGAAGCCACACTTATTGTACATATCAATCAGAGCACTAGAAACAAATATATCATTCTCAATTCCCTTATTCAAAGTATTTGAATGTAACTTCTACCTACAAAAATCAATCCCAACCCACCAGATGCCTAGATCATGATTACATATGTGTAGAATCTAGCATCAGAAAACTCTTATAATGGTTAGTTGAGTAATATGATTATGAAGAGTATAGGAGAGAGAAGAAGAGGAAAGCATTGGACGTAGAGTGAAAGAAGCAATAAAATCGTAAAAATCAAAGGAATGAAAAAGATGAAAACAAAAAACCTAATAAAAATTAAAAAAAAAAGTAATTAACAAAGTCTAAACATGAAAACAAAAAATCAGGATGCAAATGTTAAAATTAGGAAAAATAGGACATATGGTGTAATTTTTTTCAAGATATTATCGATTTAGACCCGAATACAACATGCAAAGACAAGCAAAGCAAAGTAAATGGTTATCTTTGATAGTAGTATGTGCCCTAGGAGTTATATAATAGTTATATAATAGTAGATAATAATTTCTAATGGCATTATAAATATATTCATTATGTGAAAAGGGTTTCATATTATTAAATATAGTTCTTAAGTATTCATAAGGGGATCAATATTATTAAGAATATGAGTGATAGATCGCTCTTGTACAAATATTTTAAATATGTTCATGGTCATAGGATTAATGACTGAGCATCATTAATTCCAAAAGACCATCACCTTTGTTTATTCTCTATAATCAATATGTGATACAGATAATTATAAAGGCAGTGATTCTCATACTGCTTAATATGTGATATTGATACAAATACGTAGATATTTATATGATGAATAGTTGAACTATGATGTTAGATGATAATAGTATGGGTTTTACTACTTGTCAATTATTTATCATCCAAGTCATAATAGTGCATATAATCTTTTAACCTGAGAGATACTATATCTCATGTATAGGTGGTCAGAATTTATTACTACTTACACAGACGTACTATTCATGTACGGATATATGGCATGTGATAGTTTTAATTTATTATGTATGGAGGTAAATAATTGTCAAAATAGAATTCATTATCTTGAGTAAACAAAATACAGATCTCATGCTATTTGATTATTTTTTATAAGCAAAGTTTTTTGCCAAAACAGTAAGATCCACTAAAAAGAGTTTCTAGTAAAAATCTATTCTCATCAAGAATTAGAACCAAGATAAGGATATAAAATCGAAGCACATTAAGATTTGATCATAAACTATTACTCTAACCGAGATTGGGATATTTAATGAAAGATTTTAATACATGATAATTTATGATCAATGGTCCATATGATGTTTAAAGTAATCAACTAGAAACATTCATTTCCAATTAAGTAATTATGATATAGAATGCTAGCTATCACTCATGACTTATGGTACTAAATGTGAATTGGGAATTTTATATTAGTAGAGAAAAATATTTTCTTATTTTTATTGCTAATTGGACATGAACCTAAAAAGTCACATACCAAATAGTTATCACCTTTCAAGTGTAAAAGGTTTATCATAATAATTAATTAAAGTGTTCAATTAATTAATTAGTGGTAAAATAATTAAATATGTCATTAAATTTACAAAGACCCTAACATATCCTAATGTTTAATTTATAAAGATTTCGATTCAATTAAATCTTAATTTACATATGGTGCAAATTAGAAAGATTAAATTGAAAATGATTTGGACTAAATCAAAGTCTTAATTTTAAGTTTAATGAAAACTCTATATAAATGAGATGTGGCTTAAGCTCATATGTAATATGAAAAGAGGCAATTTAGAGTTACAAAAATTTTCTACTAAGATTAAAATGGTCATTTCTACTTTAATTGGCTTTATGGAAATGTTCATTAGGCCTAAATGGTAAAATGGATATTTCTTAATAAAGCATAAAGTATAAAAGAGTGGAAGAATCTTTTGGCAAAGACTTAAGGGTTAAGTTTTGAGAAAAGAATGTATATAAAGGGTTTATGTTCATCTTCTTCAAAACATGAACATCTTTTTTCATTTTGAAGCTTTTAAAAAGAGAAATTGAGAGAGAGAAAGAAAAGATGAAGAAAGAGTTTCTTCAATTTTTCTTTTAATCTTTAATTCTTTTCTTTATTTTTTGTGAAAGATCAATTGCTTGCAAATTAAAATTAAATTTAGTCCAAAACAATCCAAAAAGAAACATTATCTTTCTTAGGGTTTTTGGAGGGAGGATCTTAAATCAATATTGGGCAGCCAAAAAAGAAATTCAAGAATACCAAAAAATCAAAGGGAAACTTGAAGATGAGTTAGGCGTAAATGATTTAGAGATTTCATACTTGGGGAATTTTTTGTTAAAGAAATAAAGAACCTTCAAAAGGTAATATGATTATTCTTTCTTTTTTTTTTTCTTTACATATGTGTTTTTACACACAAATTAATTGATTACTTGAATAAATATTTAGATTTAATTAGGTAAAGTGAAATTTTAAAATGTTTGAAATTTTATCCCACCACCTTACTTCCGCTGCAAATTAGCTCCACCATTACTTCAAATTTTGTAGTGCAAAAACTATAATCAATCCTTGTTTTAGCACTCAAGTGTAGTGCTACTAGACTAGTGGGTCTATAAGTAGGTCCACTAGCAATACACCAATTGGACTCTCCCCAAGCTAAGGTTTGGTTTTCTTGATTGTCTCTTTTCGTAGCCTAAAAGCAATCTTGGCTTTCAGATTTCGAAAATTGAATTCTTTCTTTTGGAAAAAATATTTTTGATTCTATAAAATGATGAATTTGGGCAGACAAGATAAGGTTTTCAACTTCCTCAATTTTGAATGTTTTTGGTGTCTTCTTAACTTTTTCAAAGACTTGCTTGGATATGATTTAATAATTTAAACTTCTCAAGTCTTCGAGTCTTTTTATATTGAGGCTTCCTATAGTTTCTTCGATGTTTAGATTGCCTCCCAGATTAATATCTTCGAGCTTCAGAATATTTCTTCATTTAACATCCATAACTTGAAGTCTTCTTATATTGTGGCTTCAAACCTACAACGTAGATAAGTTCAAAGAAAAATAATCTAATATTCATGTTTGTTTTAGTAATCATCAAACCAAAGCTAATATAAATAAATTATACAACATTATATACATGTGTGACCTTACTGATTATATTTTCTGATATTGTACCGTCGTCTGTCACCGACTCCAATCAAGTTTGGTATCAAGTTTAGTCTTCATTACAGAACTCTTAAATCTTGAAAGGTATGAAGCGGATAGTGTTATTTCCTATCTTTATATCATGTAAATCACCTCTTGTTTGAATAATTATGCGAACAACTTTTCAAATACAATTTATGCCATTTGACCTAAGAGGATAACCAACCTTGCCACTTTGCAATATAATTTTCTGCAAAAAGAAGAATTATTTCTATAGGACGGAGACTGTTTTCTCAAGGATTTATACCAACGTGAATAGAAAGAATTCTATTCCGTTCATATATAGTTTAATAATTTATCTCAGCAGGAAGGCACACTGAAGCATGCATGGGCAATCAAACTGCCAGCACTGCGGCCCACCACCATCCGAATAACATGTATGTGCAGAGCATTAATAGAGTATAACTTTTAACACTTTGTTTGGATGCAAGGGAAACGAGAGAGAGAGAGAGAGAGAGAGAGAGAGGCAAAGCAAAGCTCATTCTCCTTTCTATTCTTTTGGAATGTCTGCTTCAAAAGATAGGAAATTAAACCTAGCTTTCAATCATACCACACTATTAAATAGTTTATTTGGTCTCTTTAAAAATATATTAGAAAATGACAAGAAAATAAGAAGTGGCTTCGGAAGGAAATTAAACTTCACTACCTCTCTTCATCCCCCCCAGTGCAAGAAATATCGGGGTCTCTGAAGATCGCTCTCATGTCAAGTCTGTAAAGATCAAAATGACGCCTGTACATAATCTGAGCAAAGTTCCTAACATAACCTTATTCTGTTACTGTCTTCCATCTCAACTCAAACTAATTAGTTTACAGTAAGGATACAAAAAGCAGACATCAGCAGCATGGATGCAAAGAAAATCATTTAGTGAACAATCACAAGTATGAATCAAGATAACCATATGTATGCCTTTTGTTATACTGTAGCAAGCTTGCATAAGTCCGATCCCAGATTCCTATGTATAAGGACTCATCATCTGGACTCAGAGCCACTCCTGAAATCTCACCAAAGAAATCTATCTCTTGCCGCCTTTTGTAGTCTGCTCTTGTACTGTACACATGAACGAAATCTGCAGGTTCAGCCACCACCATGAACTGACCATCTGATGAAAAGTGAATAGACCGGACAGCACCCAAGTTTCCCTTCAGAATTGCAATGGGTGAGGATAAGTTTCTTATATCCCATACCCGGCAAGTTTTATCCTGATTACCAGTGGCAAAAACATGTCCATCTGGATGCCACGCAGATGCAAATGAGTAGTCTAGATGACCTCTGACTTGGGCTATGGTCTGCAAGACCACTAAACAAGATTAGTAATGTGAATATCAATCTCACTTCAAACCCCAAAATTTTGCCACGTGTAATAATACTATTGTATCTACATAGGGAAGCCGCATAAAACTGTAATTCAACAATGACACACAACATTTTATGCATTTAAACTTTAAACTTGTGCATTCCAAAACCTGATGATTCAAAGATTTTATTTTATTTTTTTTTTTTTTTTGTATCATATAGAAAGAAATTATATTGAGCTCTTTTCTTTCCCTGGTTTAATAGTTACTTTCACTTGTTAAAGTCCAGTAACCTCCAAAGAATTTCCTCTCATTGTACATAAGGAAATCATATCAAGCATTTCTTTTTTGGATGTGGTTGAAGAGTTATTTTCTCGCTTGGTATCCAAACATGTCATTTCTCTTTTTAGTCCAAGTGAGTAAAATAGGCTTCTCTCCTTTTAAAATAGGCTTCTCTCCTTTCTATTCCAAAATATGGATTATGGTGTTATATCATTATTTTGTTTGTCTGGTTGGCCAAGTTGTGCATTTGAGTGCCTCAGGGAGATTATGTCATTATTTTGCAGTGTGATAAATGAGTGAAATTAGATATGGAGATATTGACAGCACTTAAAATCCAACTTATAATTTGCAAATAACACTGTCTAGTAACATTGATAATTTTTCTACAGGTAATTGTTAGTTCAAATTTTCCAGAATACTGCTTAGATTAATTTCCAAGAGCAGTTTAGTTGGATTCATTTAGGTCGTTAATTTTTGATGTAGGACAGATTTAGATAATCTATTCTACTTTGAAATTTTTAGAAATTAAAGGTTAGAATTGAATATTCCAGAGCTGATTTTATAGAAATCAGATCTGGACAAGGATTAAGGAAAGGAAAAAAGGGAAAAAACTTCTAAGAGTCACACTTAGAAGGTCTAGGAGTCACACCTAGGGTTGAATTGAGTCACACAATTCTTAGCAATAATGCAGGATTTATTTTATTGAATCTGAAAGTTGTCTAATAATGGTTACAAGCCTAAGTATTTATAGAGTTGAAACTAATCCAAAGCATGTTTGGATTAGGAATCCTACACTAGTTTTCCAACTAGAAAAACAAATTATTACTAACTAGGAAATACTAAACCCATACTAAATCCACTAAAACTCCTAAATAAAGACTGCAAAATAACAATAATAAAAAACCCTACTGTTCCAGCAATTCTGGAAATTACAGAAATACCCTTAATACCTAAAGTAATGAACCAGCAGCTGTATTATATAAATATACCCATTATAATTCTAAAAAGGCTGAAATTACTTTATAATTTCTCCAATAAATCCCATATTAAATCTAACACATAATTCTATGCTTGAATCCTTGAATTTGAAGTTTCTTGTCTTTCTATTCTCCATCATTCTCCCCTTGTTGGAAAAAACTCGACCTCGAGTTTTGAAGTGCCTAAGAAACAAACAAAACAATTCCTTGAATGACCATTTTGTTTCCTTGGTACTCAATAAAAGTAGAAACATTTGAAATCTTATATTGCACTTGCTTATTAATTTACTTGGAATAACCGAGTCCATTTCTTGCATCCCAACATCTTTGGTATCTTCAACAATAAAGTTAAACTCTTTTGTCCCTCCTAATTTTCCCATGTCTTCTTGTTTTACTTCAACATGCTCTGCCTTTTCTTCATTCATACCCCTGTCTAAAGATTCCTCTCCTTCAAGATTCATCTTTACCTTTCCAGACACTACACATGTATTCATAGTAATATTAGCCTGCTGAATTGACTTTTCAACGCACATTGTTGCTTTTGGCGCTTGTTCTTGTGGATTCAAGTCTAGGAGCATATTTGGTCTTTTAAGGCTTTGAGAAGACAATTCTAGCTTTTCAACTTTATTTTCTGGCTGATCAATCTGCGGAATAGGCTCATCTATGTGCTGTCTTGGTTTTATTGCTTCATGATTTTGAGTCTCCAGTTGCAGATTTTGCGTTTTAAGCCTCTTAGATGGTAGTTGTGGCCTTTTCACTTCCCTTTCTGGTTGAACAACCTGCAGCAGAGGCTTTTCTTGTTGTTGGCTTAACAGTTTTGCCTCTATTGTAGACTCATGAAGCATTTGTGAATGCTGTACAGCTTGTATGCCTTGTTGCCCTGAAATTCTTAGTGAAAGTTCTTGCATTTGTGCCTGCTTTTGGAGAGGTCGCAATACCATTGACATGCTGCCCTTTTGTAAAGTATTCACCTGTTCCCTCATCTTTGAAAGATAGTTAAAAGGCATATATTTTTCTTTTAATTTTGCTTTCATATCATCCCATGTTATCATTAATGGTTGTCCTGTTCTTTGCCATTCATTCTCAACACCATACCACCATAATTTTGCCAATCCCCTTAGCTTCATCTTGGCAAACCTCACCCTTCGATTATCATCCATATCATACCAATCAAAGTATGACTCGATACTATGCAACCAATCTGAAAATGCAGTGGGATTTACACAGCTTTCAAAATCCGGGACATCTACCTTGACTTTCTTGGTGATATCTCCAGCTGTATCTTGTCCTTGATTTTGTAGGTTTTGATTAACTGGTGGAATTTGTTCTCCAATAATCTTGGATGCAACTTGTAGACTGAGGGCTGGTTTTTGCAGAAAGATTTGACTACTAATGGTTTTGGAAGTCTGATTGCTAGGATTTGAAGGAATCCTTCCACGCAACTCATCCTTCATAGCCTCTATCTGATTCTTTGAACTTATCTTATCATTCAATTGATCAAAATTTGATTCACGCTCTTGATGAAAAGAATTATGCTTTTCAAATTGGTTCCAGTGATTAGCCATTGGCATGCAGCTATACGCCGAATTATAGACCTTTTCACACAACCTTTTGCGATAATACGGTGGCAAAAATTTTTCTTGAAGCATTCTTTTCATCTCTTGCCATGTATTAATTTGCGGTTGCCTCCCTATTTGTATATCATACTCAATACTGTACCACCATAATTTTGCATATCCCATCAAACTCGACCTGGCAAATCTTACCTTTCTTGCTTCTTCGAAGTTGTAGCGATCGAAATAAGATTCAAGAAAATCAATCCAATCACAAAATTTTGTAGGATTACCTCCTTCGAAACATGAATCAAATATCCCCATTGTTGATGAAATTCAAAACATCAAACTTCTAAGATCTTGGGGCTCTGATACCAAATTGATGTAGGACAGATTTAGATAATCTATTCTACTTTGAAATTTTTAGAAATTAAAGGTTAGAATTGAATATTCCAGGGCTGATTTTATAGAAATCAGATCTGGACAAGGATTAAGGAAAGGAAAAAAGGGAAAAAACTTCTAAGAGTCACACTTAGAAGGTCTAGGAGTCACACCTAGGGTTGAATTGAGTCACACAATTCTTAGCAATAATGCAGGATTTATTTTATTGAATCTGAAAGTTGTCTAATAATGGTTACAAGCCTAAGTATTTATAGAGTTGAAACTAATCCAAAGCATGTTTGGATTAGGAATCCTACACTAGTTTTCCAACTAGAAAAACAAATTATTACTAACTAGGAAATACTAAACCCATACTAAATCCACTAAAACTCCTAAATAAAGACTGCAAAATAACAATAATAAAAAACCCTACTGTTCCAGCAATTCTGGAAATTACAGAAATACCCTTAATACCTAAAGTAATGAACCAGCAGCTGTATTATATAAATATACCCATTATAATTCTAAAAAGGCTGAAATTACTTTATAATTTCTCCAATAAATCCCATATTAAATCTAACACATAATTCTATGCTTGAATCCTTGAATTTGAAGTTTCTTGTCTTTCTATTCTCCATCAATTTTCTTCTGTTTTTTTCCATGTGTTCCAAGATTGACCTTTCTCAGGATTCCTACAGGGGGCAATTCAAGTGCTATATCCTTATGGAATGTTGTGGTCAATAGGTTCAATAAACAGCTAGATGGTTTGAAGGGGGATTCCTTTCTAAATATTTTCCTCACAAAATAGTATGACCATGATTCAACCTTGTCTTTCTTTTCTTTAACTTGTACTTTCCTTCATTTGTCAAGGATCCATGTTGGTGTAGCTAGAGACTTGTACACAATTTCTTTGGTAAAATAGAGTGAAGAAATCATGTTTTGCAAAATGACATAGGTGTAGTTAACCTTAGTATTGGAAGGCTGGTGCTAAAAACATTGCTCTAGTACTAAACTATCTATGAGGTTTTTCCATTCAAACAAGGCCCTATGGCATATGGAGATTAGAAGTACTGCCTTACAGACCAAACATGTACAAGCCTATAGACCCTAGGAAACGCATTTCTTTAGATGCATATATCTTTTGTTCTATTAGATCATTATAATATTGGTGACAGCTCCTGAAAGCATATGAAATATTTCAGGAAGTTCCAGATAAAGTTTACCAAAAGAATAAAAGCTAATAAAACCATGTCAACCATGTAAGAGCAGAATGTTGTCATGTAAACTGAAAATTTAGGAAGCAGAGAACATTTTGTTTTGAGTTTTGGCTGGCATCAACATTGCCAGTGCGGTACAGAATTTCTTTTTAGAATTCCAGATTGAAATTGAAATGTCAAGAACGAAGATAGGAAAATTAGAAAAAACAAATAGATAATAGACTGAATTGTAGGTCATTCAATTCTAATGACAAGACCTTGTCACTTCCAATTTTACAGCCACAGCATTGCAAAACAAGGTCTTACTAAAGCCACCAATACCGTAGAATCCATAAAATACTTTTGACCTACATTTGGATGGCCAGAATTAAATTTTACCTTTGCTCCTTCAAAAATTGCTATGGACATGATAAAATTTTGATACTTTTGCGGAACCCAGAGATTCTGTCCTTTGTCCATCAGCACCCATTTCTAGTTTAGCTTGTTTATGTTATTCTCATTGTTTTCCTACGGCTAATTTGATGTAAAGGCAATTTTTTTTGGTGAACATTACTTGACAAAATCAGTATTAATGCTCTGTTGCATATCTTTTGAATTGCGACAAACCTCTTGTAATATTTTGTGGGCAATGGTTTTTCTCATACGAGGAAGAGAATTAAGATTCTTTAGGTTATGCAGTTTTCACTGCTGTTGTGTGTAAAGATGAAACATAATGCGAGGATTTCTAAAAAGCATCATGTGTAATTTTCATTAAGTCTATTCAAGAATAAGATTTTATTTAGGCTTCATTACATATGATGCTTACTTGAGTTTGCTTAAAGGAACTGATTTAACTGGTACTGTATCAAGATTAAAGAGCTCTTTTGTATTTTTTTTTTTTTTTTCCTTTTTTCCCTTTCTTCAAGGAAGATATCTTATTGTTCTCTTTTCAATTCATATTCTTCCCTCTTAACATAATTGCTTTTCTGTAATCCTTTTTTTTTTTTTTTTTTTTTTTTTAAAGAAAAAGAATTTCTTTGCACTTTTCAGACAATATGTGCACATAAGATGATGTGGAATTAAAAAAAAAATTGCAATTGTTCCTAGCTAGACATTATCTACAAGGACCATATAGTTCCAATTTGTTGACAGAATATATATATATATATATGGTCGTTCTATATGAATTCCTTACAATATATCTAATGCAGATTGTCTCCCTTGTCAACAAAATAAGTCCCTATGCAAGGGAACAAGAAACAAAAGCAGGATTCCAATTTAAAAGCAGCTATTAGAAGAAAAATAATAATAATAATAAATCAAGAAGCTACGTATACCTTTCCATTCTGCGCATCAACCAGCAATCCATCTTGGTGATCTCCAACGACAGCTATTAGCCTACGGTCAGGGCTCAATGATGTATGCTGCATCAAAATAAACTAGTTTAGTCATGAAGCTGAAAGTCATAACAGAATCACAGCAGCATCGCAGTTCCTCAGGAGATGGACAGTTGGGTTGACAAGTAAAGGGCCATATTAATCGGGCATATTCAACCCATCATTTACTAACTTCTCCCAAACAGTTTAACCAAATTGCACATGAATTTAAACTCAATCCTCAAAATGAACTAGAACAAATGAAATTTATTTATGAATAGATTCCAAATTTTTTTTTTAAGGCATTTCTGATTATCTACTGTTTCTTCCTTTCCCTCTTTTTCTTTTCAGTTTTCAAGCACAGTCATGAATTGTTAAGAAGGAAAAAGCTAAAATCTCCCCATCAACAGACCCTTCTTTCAGATTGTTCCTTCATTAAAGGCAAAAGATGGTGCTCAAACATGAAGTTGGGGAGAAGAAAAAAGGGGTAAATCAAAAAAAATATATAACCAAGCATCTTTTTATTTGAAGCAAGTGCCAAGAAAGGCTCACATTCACTGGCCAGGAGAAGCAGAAGTGATTCAGAAGCTGAAACCTCTCCATGTCATATTCTCTTATACCACAATCATTATTCGATGCCATGAATTTGATTCCACCCCTGCCAAACAGTTTCCATGATCTAGCTGTATCCACTAGCAACAATTAATCATGCTTGGAAAATCAAGAATAATAACACTACCTCAAGCTGTCATATATCTCAACTGCATTTGTGATGGCATTATCATCATATGTGGTGCGGGTACAAAAGCTAATGCCTTGTTTATCCAAACGCTGCAACAGAAAATGGAATTTTTTTAGAGAACTTAATTTTCATAAAGATGTGAAATCACCAAAAAGTTTCTCTACAAATTCTTCCTCTCTCTTTATGTGTGTAGCCAAAAGTACAGCTCAAACCAGTTTCCCCATTAGTTTCAGCATCAGCCAACAAAATAAAGCAAACAATAAAGAACTTCTTTAAAAAAATAAACAGGAAATGAAAACCTAGGAGAAGGAAACATTTAACAATATCTGTAGCAACAATGGGCCCCTGAACCCTTATGACAATCATTCCTCTTAAAATATCTGGTGCAATTTTAAAAGTAATATTGCTATTAACAAAAATACGATCTAGAGGATTACAACTATAAGAAAACGTAGCCCGAAATTGTTTAGGGTGGAAATGAAAAAACCATATAGCCTAGCCAAGCCCAATTAATTTTGGAATTAAGGTTGAGCTGAGTTGAATTGCTATTAGTAACAATATTTGTAGCAACTATGAAGCATTCACACGTACCAGGATCCTTATCACTTAGAAATTTTGTTTTTGCGATTTTAGAAGTAATAATGAAACAAAAAGAACCTATAGTTGTAATGCTTTGCTTTTTCCCCATTTAGGGAGGTTTGCTGTGCATAACAGCATGTAGCATACATCAATATATTGCTCCACTATACCAAAAGTTGAAGATATTTAATTATCTATTATTTAGAGTGAAGTGAGACCATTCTTTCCCCTCAAAGGACCTGAATTCATGTATAAAGACATGATATTGATGCTGCAGAGCCTCTTTCACCGAACTGGGACTTCAAAAACCATCACAGACTTGGTCCTGACTTCACCCCTGCAAAATTTAAGTCCTAGACTCCGACTTCTTCAGCAAATCACTCAAAATTTTGCTGGAGCAAACCTAGATGTTCCAGGCTCCATGCTCAATCCAAGTTAGAGCAAGGCAGTGGATTTATAGAGCATAATATGGTGGCAGAGTCTAACGAGGTTCTGATGAGGATACTAACAGGGTACTCTAAGGTGTCCATGGAAAAGAAATACATGATAGAAAGGTTATTGTAGGAATTTTCTTTTATCTGAGGAGATTGTGTGTGTCTCTTGGTGCTTCTAAAGCCAGTGGCAACTAAGTCTTGACAGGTTCAGTTTGGTTATGCTCAAGTTTATTAGACCCAAATCTCCTGACAGATTGATTCAACCGGGTTTGAAGATGACCTTTTTTTATTTTTATTCAACTGGATTTGAAGATGACCTTTTTTTTTATTTTTTATTTTATTTTTTTTTTTTTTTGAATAAAGTAAGCTTTTTTTTTTTTTCCTTGCCAGAGATTTTTGAATAAAGTATGCTGAAATTGTAGAAATAGAAGTTAACGTTTGGATGCCATTTGGTTGACAGGTGGCACAAAAAATTTATTTTTTAAAATGGACCAACTATATTCATAAGGTTCAATTGAATCCAAAAGCCATCAATCCACACATTAGGCATTCAGGTGTCAGCACAGGACCTAATTAGGCATTTATTTTGTTCCTTTTATTTTCCTTTCTCCTTCAGCTGTTAACTTGTCAAATTACCACTTATCAAAGCAGTTCATAAAGCACAAAATCTTATTGACAAAAATTGATTTGGAATTATCAGATATTACATTCAAATATTGTTGAAGACTAAAGCTTCCAAAGCCCTTAAAGAAGACAAGTAACCTAAATAGAAAAGCACATGTACCCAATCTAAAAATGGGAAAGAAGCAATAAATAATCAAGCAGTCCTAGGATTGAACAATTCAGGCTTGACAATAGAAGTTAAAATTCTAAATTTCCATAGTGAGCATTATACCATCCTAACCTCACACCTCCTTAACAGTCATCTGATTTATTCTCTTCACATCATTGCGCGGTGCACAAACTCAAAACACAAAGGTCATCCAGTCACGTATGGGAAAATGCATGAGTGAGCGCATATATGAGAGAAAGCATTAGGGAAAAAGAAGGCCAAAAAACAGACTAAAGTTTTTGGATTGCTCAATCAACACACAGCACACAAGGACAGATATACAGCACAGAATTTTATAAGAGCACAAAAACAATTATCACCACATATATGCTAAATACATAATGGAAGATTGGAAACTATAGATTCACCAGAGAGAAATAAATAATTAAACTATAAATAGAGCTGCTAAAACTCACTTTACAAGTAAGCTCTCCCTGGAAGCCCCCTGCAACAAGAAAATTGTCCTTGACTGCTAATGTACTAATTTGAGTTTGTGTCAAACCTTCTAACAAACTTCCTGCATGTTTCTACATTAATAAGCAATTAAGAGTTAGCAAAATATATGTAAATGCTTACACACATACACACAGAGGAATATAAAAGGATAGAGAGAGAGAGAGAGAGAGAGAGAGAGAGAGAGAGAAAGAACAGTTAGTAAGAAAATAAAGGCACACTTCACTAGACCAATATAAATTGTAAACTTAACATAAAACGATAGAGATAAACCATAATACCTCATTAGGTGCTATATGTCCTGCAAAATTGATGACCTCGGACAAATTAGTAGATAATGATGACCAGTGCATGACTGAATAGTTAGACATGAGATAAACATCATGTTTTGAGGTAGCCCAAACCAAATTTCTGAGCTGCATAGCCATTGAACATCGGAAAAAAGAATAGGTTATCAACTGGGTAGTAGAACTTGCAAAGTAAAATAAAATCAGCCACTCAAAACATATTGACACAACTAAAAAAGAAAAGAATTCAAAGGCAAAACAAGTATTAATGGAGGTTAAACAGGACATATAATGAGATATAGCATTCACAAAGTCTACAAACCTGAAAATGAAGAATTGTAGGCTTAACCAATCTAGTATTAAGGAAAAATTCATAGTAGTTGCCTCCCTTTTCCATTTGTTTGCACTCCTAAAAGAACAAGCATAACAAGCACTAAAATCATTCCCCTATCAAATTTCCAATGAACCCAATTTAACTAAAATAAAAGCAATATTAATCAAGTTAAAAAACAAAAAAAAAAAAAACAAACAAACAAACCTTATCTACAGTTTGACCAGATAAAGGAATGTTCTCATAATTCTTGTACTGTTCAAGCCTTGTCAATCTATACTTATCCCTAGTTATGTTCAATCTTTCCCATGGAATACCTTGTATGTCTTTGCCATTCCTAGCTTGAGCAGAAGATGTACCAGTTACCTTGGTGAGCTGCGTCCATCCACCCCAAATCGAACCGTTCATTATTATCATCAAACTAATGAAAAAATCGAACAGATAATAATAATAATAATAATAATAATAATAATAAAGCTACCATGTCATATTCATCTGCTTCCACCTCAACATTGCCTTGTTCGGCATAGTTAGCATGCTCTATTTGGTCGATTTCATCACCCATTTCTCCTTCCTCCGCCATGTAATTATTGAATTCGCCCAGCTGCTGGTAGGACATGCTATTAATTAATTACAAATTCTGCCATTTTTGGGAAAATTTTAGTTTTAAATCTCAAGAAATTAGAAAAAAAATTACCAAACAAACAGAACAGAAAAGAATATTTGGAAAACAAAGTTCTAACACTTACAGAGAATCGAAGGATGAAGAAGAAGAAGATGATGAGAGTGAAGAAGAGAGAGAAAGTAATTATTGTAAATTATAATTACTAGTTAAAAAAGGAAGTAAGAGTTTGGGGGTTTTAAGAAATATTGTCGGCTAAAAACGACTCCTTTATTCATTGCTAGTGCACGCAAACCACACCCTCTTTTTACGTGTGTTATTATTCATCAGTAATATTAATAAATAAACTCCAATTAAAAATTTTTTTTTTTACATAAAATCATCTAATTTTTTTCTTTTCATATCTAAATGGCATCATTTTATGAGTTTTGAATAAATTTTAAAATATAAATTCATTTGAATGCTCTTCTTTGAAATAACTAAAAATTAATTATTTTCTCATTTTATTTTTATAAAAAAATTCATATTTAATATATTAAAATATTAATTGATGATAAATATATATACAATTTAGACAATAAATTTAAATTGAATTTTTTTTAATGCTAAAAAAATGATATTTACTTTAAATATGTGTATTTTAAAATTTTAAAATTTTAAATATTTTAGAATTTTAAATATTAAATTTCATTAAATAAATTGAATTCTTATAAAAAAAATTTTAGTATGACTTTTATTTTTATTAATAAAATTGGATTGAACAAATTAATATAAAATTTGAGTTTCTAAATTTATCAATATCTCTATTGTAATATCATAATTTTTTTTTTAAGTTATAAATTTTGGAATATTGTGATAGTGACAGAAAATATTTATTTTAATATAGTAACTTCTTCCAATTTATTATTATTATGATGTTGAATTTAAATTTAGTAAATTGTTTTTAATAAAATATTTTGGCAAACTATATTATTATTATTATTATTATTATTATTATTATAACTGTTATATATATATAGAGAGAGAGAGAGAGAGGGCAGCGGGTTGAAGCAAAAGCCAGAAAGAGAGAGAGAGAAAGGGAAGGAGATTCTGTCAGCCGTCCGACCACCGTCCGCTCGCCGGAGTCCGACACGCACCAGCTACAACGGTTCCTGGGGTGTTGATCAAGCTGTCCACCGAAGATCGCCGCCATCCGCTGTCTCCAGCCGCCGCACCGTCCGCCGGCAGAAACTTCCGAGCTAAATTTCGGCCAGTTCCGACGTCCGTTCAAGGTGATTTTGGTACCATCGGACTCCTCTTCCTCTAAACTTTAATTTGGTATATAAATTACTAATTTTGGATAATGTGGAAATTGGTCGAATTTCGGTGATCGACCGGACTACCGACGTGGATTCCGGTGAACCAGGTGAAATAGATTATATTTTCAGATTCTTCATGCTAAGGCGATTCCGCTGGTAGTAAGTTTGTGACGATCGATCAACATTCACATTTTTCGGTGAGTTTACGGTAAGCATCATTTTTCATAGTTTATGCGAGCTTATGACATATTAGTACGTTCTGTTTAGTAGTTAGGAGGTGTGTTAGAAAGATTTGAGCCTTTGGGGAAAGATCAGACGGTCTAGATGGGAACTAAGTATTTTTCTGGTCATTATATTCATACTCTGATAATCTTATTTATTTCACTGTATAGATTGCTCTGATGTGCCTCCGGCCGCTCCCAGCCACAGTCTGTCAATATTTCATTTTGCTTCTCTGTACTGTGAGTGATACTTCTAATATACTTCCCTGTAAATCATGCATTGCATTGAGTATATTTGTGAACATAACCAAATCTTGGTCTTTATAACATGAAATGAATATATGTGCACGCTTACTTGTTGTTTGTTTGTATTAGCTACTTGGATATTGTGCTGCACGCTTCTCTGTGTATGTTGGATGGAAACAGAATGATACAGAGACCACCTAGGATTTTGGAACATGATATGGTTATGATGAGTTTGAGAAGATGAGCTATTGACTGGTGGATGCTGGCCGGGCCTGCTCATCGCTAAGGCCGCTATCAGTCGGGTCAGGGCTGCGTGGTACAGACCAGTGACGGCCGGGCTCCCTTGGATTGGATATAAGAGACAGATTATTGGATTAAGAGAGCCATTACATGAGGATCGGCTCCCTCAGTTTGATTTTAGTGTGGTTTCTGTGGACTGGATTCCATCCCTGTATGTTTTATTGTGATTGGATGTTGGGTGACATAATTGCATATCACGTATACATGTTAATATCTAGCTCACCAGGATTGTATATTAGTAGTATCATTCACTGAGTTGAAATGCTCACCCTGTCTCCTTGTTATTTTTCAGGTTACATATTGAGCCTCTTGTTGTACCTTTATCACGTTGGTCTCTGTCTCCTTCCTCGACAGAGTACATGTAATATGTTATTATTGTAATATTATGGTAGATTTCTACAATTACAGTATTGAGGTTGGATTATTATATCACTAAAGCTATTGGCTTATATTGTGGATAAACTCTCTGCCGATAATATTTATGATATTGATTACTATTATTGTAAATAATTATGGCATTGTTATGGAAATCTTTTATTGTGATATGATGATTATTGAATAACCTGTCGGCAGATGGAGTAGCAAGGGAATTCATTTAAGATATTTTAATATTATATGTGGTACATCCCTTCTTTTTCTTTTGGGAGTTACTGTGTAGGCTGACTGTGGACACTGGTAGCCTTACGCTTTCTCGTGCCCCAGTGCCGGTCACGTGCCTCGAATTTGGTTCGTGACAAAGTTGGTATCAGAGCATATTTTACTTTCTTGGGAACTGTAATTGCAGAACTTAGGATCCTTACACGTCTTTTGTGTCCTCATTGTCTCAATTATCTGCGTTTGTGTGCTGTAGTATAACTGTATGCGAGTTTGGTAGGTTAAATGAAAAGATTGGAAGTGAGCATTATTTGTTTTCTTTACTTGATAATTATTGGTTTCTTTTCAGTATCATGAGTACCAGATCTAGGCATACAGCTGCAAGAGCTGAGGCAGCTGCTAGCAGAGAGCAGGAAACTCCTGAGGGGGAGGGATCCACAGGGCCAATAGGCCCAGGACTGGAACGCCGAGAGCGGCACCGACAAGAGATAGAGGAAACCCCTGCAGTTGAGACTGTTTTGGCTGGATTTCAAAGAATTATGTCCGATATGGCTAGGGTGAACCAGCCACCTCCCCCAGCTACTACATCTGCTGTTTCTTTAGAAAGATTTCTTAAACACCATCCTCCAACTTTTTCTGGTCACGAAGAGCAGGCTCATGATTTCTTAGACAGTATTCGGGAGATTTGTTTGGAGTTAGGGTGTTCAGATGCTCGATCTATTTATTTTGCTAGCAGGAGATTGGAGGGGCCAGCTCAAACTTGGTATAAGGACTATGTTCGGCCTCGGTACCAGCAGATGTCTTGGGAGGATTTTTCTGTTGAGTTTCTAGCTTGGTTTGTTCATCCTGGGTTTGTGCATAGGAAAATGTTTGAGTTAGAGGGTTTGAGGAAGGATGAACAAACTTCTGTGGCAGATTTTACTAGTAAGTTTTTGGAATTATGTAAATTTGTGTTGTCGACCGTACCAGATGAAGAGACCAAGAAGTTTAGATTTGTTAGAGCCTTAGGAGAAGGCTTTGAGTCATTGATTACAGGTCATCAAGGCCGACCTTTTAACCAGTTAGTGGATGATGCTAGGGACATTGAGTTAGCTTTAGAAGAAAAGAAAAAGAGGACTAAAGGAATGGGGAAAAAGGAAGGTCAGAATGTTTCAGAATTTGTCGGTACAAGTGGTACCTTTTCTATGGGATCTTATTCGTCAGACTCTCAAGGATCTTCTAGACAGAGAGGAAGAGGCAGGCATAGAGGAGGATTAAGGCGTGGTAGGAGTACTAGTGGCAGTAGTGTTGGTTCCAGTTTTAGCGGTTCAGGACTAGGTTCTGGCACCATGACATGTGTCAGATGTGGAAAAATTCACCAAGGACCGTGCTTTGCAGGTTCAAGTGTTTGTTTTAATTGTGGCCAGCCGGGTCATTTTGCTAGAGAGTGTCTTTCTCCTAGGGGACAAAGAGGAGGTTCTCGAGGGTTTACCCAAGGATCTTTTGCCAGTGTTACTCAACCCATGCACCCTTCATCATCAAGTGGATGATTTGGTGGCCAACAGGGTCGTGGCTCAGGAACAAGAGGTAGAGGTCGAAACTAAGGGTTTGCCTCGAGTCAGATGAGTGGAGGACAACAACCAGGTTATGCTAGGGTTTATACCCTCACTCAGCAGGATGCCCAGGCCTCTAATGTAGTGGTAGCAGGTATTCTTTCTGTTTGTTCTTCTGAGGCTCATGTGTTATTAGATCCGGGTGCTACACATTCTTTTGTTTCCCCCAGTTTTGTAGTAAAACTTAATGTTATGCCTGTTAGTTTAGAGTGTCCGTTGTCAGTTGCCACCCTTATGAGTGATACCTTATTAGTGGACACGATATTTCTGGCATGCCCAGTTTGGGTTGAGGGTAGAGTTCTCCCTGCTAATTTGATTCTACTTAATGTGATGGATTTTGATGTAATTTTAGGAATGGATGGGTTGTCGACTCATTTTGCTACCCTTGATTGTCATAACAAAGAGGTTATTTTTAGTATACCAGGTGATATAGATTTTTCTTTTTGTGGGGATAAGTGTAGTGCCCCTTACAATCTTATATCAGCAATTAGTGCTAGAAAATTGTTGCGTCATGGGTGTCAAGGTTATTTAGCCTTAGTGAGGGATATTTCTAAGGATGTTGGGAAATTAGAGAATGTGTATATGGTGAATGAATTTCCTGATGTTTTTCCTGACGAGCTTCCGGGTTTGCCTCCAGACCGAGAGATAGAATTCTGTATTGATATAGTACCAGAGACAAATCCTATATCCATGCCCCCTTATAGAATGGCACCTGCAGAATTGAAGGAACTGAAAGAACAATTGCAAGATTTATTAGACAAGGGATTTATTTGTCCTAGTTCCTCACCCTGGGGTGCTCCTGTGTTATTTGTGAAAAAGAAGGATGGGTCACTGCGCCTTTGTATTGATTATCGACAACTGAACAAGGTGACTATAAAGAATAAGTATCCGCTTCCCTGAATTGATGACTTGTTTGATCAACTTCATGGTGCCCAATGTTTTTCGAAGATTGACCTCCGTTCGGGTTATCATCAATTGAAAATCAGAAAAGAAGATGTTCCTAAGACTACATTTAGGACTCGCTATGGGCATTATGAATTTTTAGTAATGTCTTTTGGACTTACTAATGCACCAGCAGCATTTATGGATTTAATGAATCGGATTTTCAAATCCTTTTTGGATCGTTTCGTTATTGTGTTTATTGATGATATCTTGGTATATTCAAAGACACCTGAAGAGTATGCCCAGCATTTAAGAATAGTTCTCCAGACCTTGAGGAATCATCAGCTTTATGCTAAGTTTTCTAAATGTGAGTTTTGGTTGGACAGTGTGGCCTTTTTGGGGCATGTAGTCACTAAAGATGGTATTTTCGTAGATCCCAAAAAGGTGGAAGCAGTCACTAATTGGGCACGACCTACTACAGTTACTGAAGTTCGTAGTTTTTTGGGTTTGGCAGGGTATTACCGTCGCTTTGTTCAAGATTTTTCAAAGATAGCAGCTCCTTTAGCTCGTCTCACCCAAAAGAATGTTAAGTTCAACTAGACGGAAGCATGTGAAGAAAGTTTTCAGAGGCTTAAGGATTGTCTTACTTCAGCTCCAGTTCTAGCATTACCCTTGGGTACTGGTGGTTTTACTGTTTTCTGTGATGCGTCAAGAATTGGTTTGGGATGTGTTTTAATGCAACATGGTAAGGTAATTACCTATGCTTCTCGTCAGTTAAAGAAGCATGAACAGAATTATCCCACTCATGATTTGGAACTGGCAGCAGTAATCTTTGCATTAAAGATTTGGAGACATTATTTATACGGGGAGACTTGTGAAATTTATACAGATCACAAGAGTCTAAAGTATATTTTTGATCAAAGGGATTTAAATTTGAGACAGAGAAGGTGGATGGAACTTCTTAAGGATTATGATTGCACCATTTTATATCATCCTAGCAAGGCAAATATTGTAGCAGATGCTTTAAGTAGAAAATCTTATGGGAGTTTAGCCCACATTGTTGTCCATAAAAGACTTATAGTTCAAGAGTTGATGGACTTGTTTGATGATGGATTGCAGTTGGAAGTACATAGTACTAGGATCTTGATGGCACACTTTATAGTTCGCTCAGTCTTAGTAGAAAGAATTAAGGTGGCCCAGTGGCGTAACCCACAGTTATGCAGCATTATTGAAGAAGTGCATAAGGGGAAGAATAGTGATTTCACAATTGATGGTAATGGAGTGCTTCGATTTGGTTTGCGTTTGTGCATCCCCGATGTGGATAATTTGAGAAAAGAAATTCTGGAAGAGGCACATCTTGCAGCATATAATGTTCACCCAGGATCTAACAAAATGTATCATGATTTGAAAAGCGTTTATTGGTGGAATGGCATGAAAAAGGACATTCCAGAGTTTGTTTCTAGGTGCCTCTCCTGTCAGCAGGTAAAGTTAGAACACCAAAAATCCTCTGGATTGTTGCAACCCCTTCCCATTCCTGAGTGGAAATGGGAAAGAATAACTATGGATTTTGTAACTGGTCTACCTAAGACTTTAGCGGGCTATGATTCCATTTGGGTGATTGTGGACAGATTAACTAAATCAGCTCATTTTCTCCCTGTGAAGGTTAACTATTCGGTTGCTAAATATGCGAGATTATATGTGGAGAAAATTGTATGTCTGCATGGTGTCCAGTCTCTATAGTGTCGGACAGAGGACCTCAGTTTACTTCGAGATTCTAGAAATCGTTACAAGATGCTTTGGGTACCAGATTGGATTTTAGTACTGCTTTCCATCCTCAAACAGATGGTTAGTCTGACAGAACGATTCAAACATTGGAAGATATGTTGCGTATGTGCATACTTGATTTTGGAGGTTATTGGGACTCACACTTGCCACTGATTGAGTTTGCTTATAATAATAACTATCACGCTAGTATTGGTATGGCACCATATGAAGCTCTGTATGGTAGGAAGTGTAGATCCCCTGTATGCTGGGAAGAAGTAGGAGAAAAACAACTGTCGGGACCATAGCTGATACAAATAACTTCAGAAAGAGTCCCCATAATTCGAGAACGATTGCGAACAGCTTTTAGTAGACAAGAGCTATGCGGATCACAGGCGAAAGGATGTGTCATTTGAAGTAGGTGATTTTGTTTTTCTGAAAGTTTCCCCCATGAGAGGAATAATGCGATTTGGTAAAAAGGGGTAGCTAGCACCAAGGTATATTGGTCCATATCTGATTATCGAACAAGTTGGAGCTGTTGCATATCGATTGGACTTGCCACCAGACCTCTCTCATGTTCATCCTGTGTTCCATGTTTCTATGTTGAGGAAGTATATTCCTGACCCTTCTCACGTTCTATAGCCTCAAGAGATTCAAGTTTGCGAAAACCTATCTTACGAAGAGATTCCTATAGCTGTGTTAGATTTTCAAGTTCGAAGCCTTCGTTCTAAAGAGATTCCTATGGTTAAGGTTTTGTGGCGTAACCATACGACTGAGAAGTGTACTTGGGAGATTGAGGCTGAGATGAGAGATAAATACCCATATTTATTTGAATATACTTGATATGTTTAATATTGTATTTTGAATATCTTATGGGTATATTGTATATTTAATGAAATATGACCTACTATTTTATACAAAATTTTCAATATCATATCATTATTTTAAAATTCGGGGACGAATTTTTCTTTTTAGGAGGGGAGATTGTAATAGCATGAATTTTTTTTCAAGTTATAAATTTTGGAATATTGTGATAGTGACAGAAAATATTTATTTTAATATAGTAACTTCTTCCAATTTATTATTATTATGATGTTGAATTTAAATTTAATAAATGTTTTTAATAAAATATTTTGGCAAACTATATTATTCTTATTCTTATTATTATTATTATTCTTATTATTATTATTATTATTATTATTATTATTATTATTATTATTATTATTATTATTATTATTATTATTATTATTATTATAATTATAACTGTTATATATATATATATAGAGAGAGAGGGCAGCGGGCTGAAGTAAAAGCCAGAAAGAGAGAGAGAGAGAGAGAGAGAAAGGGAAGGAGATTCTGTTAGTCGTCCAACCACCGTCTGCTTGCCGGAGTCCGACACGCGCCAGCTACAACGGTTCCTGGGGTGTTGATCAAGCTGTCCACCGAAGATCGCCGCCATCCACCGTCTCCAGCCGCCGCACCGTCCGCAGGCAGAAACTTTTGAGCTAAATTTTGGCCAGTTCTGACGTCCGTTAAAGGTGATTTTGGTACCATCGGACTCCTCTTCCTCTAAGCTTTAATTTGGTATATAAATTACTAATTTTGGATAATGTGGAAATTGGTCGAATTTCGGTGATCGACCGGACTGCCGACGTGGATTCCGGTGAACCAGGTGAAACAGATTATATTTTCAGATTCTTCGTGCTAAGGCGATTCCGCTGGTAGTAAGTTTGTGACGATTGGTCGACGTTCACATTTTTCGTTGAGTTTACGGTGAGCATCGTTTTTCATAGTTTATGCGAGCTTATGGCATATTAGTACGTTCTGTTTAGTAGTTAGGAGGTGTGTTAGAAAGATTTGAGCCTTTGGGGAAAGATCAGACGGTCTAGATGGGAACTAAGTATTTTTCTGGTCATTATATTCATACTCTAATAATCTTATTTATTTCACTGTATAGATCGCTCTGGTGTGCCTCCGGCCGCTCCCAGCCACAGTCCGTCAACATTTCGTTCTGCTTCTCTGTACTGTGAGTGATACTTCTAATATACTTCCCTGTAAATCATGCATTGCATTGAGTATATTTGTGAACATAACCAAATCTTGGTCTTTATAACATGAAATGAATATATGTGCACGCTTACTTATCGTTTGTTTGTATTGGCTACTTGGATATTGTGCTGCACGCTTCTCTGTGTATGTTGGATGGAAACAGAATGATACAGAGACCACCTAGGATTTTGGAACATGATATGGTTATGATGAGTTTGAGAAGATGAGCTATTGACTGGTGGATGCTGGTCGGGCCTGCTCATCGCCAAGGCCGCTATCAGTCGGGTCAGGGCTGCGTAGTACAGACCAGTAACGGCTGGGCCCCCTTAGATTAGATATAAGAGACAGATTATTAGATTAAGAGAGCCATTATATGAGGATCGGCTCCCTCAGTTTGATTTCAGTGTGATTTCTGTGGACTGGATTCCATCCCTGTATGTTTTATTGTGATTGGATGTTGGGTGACATAATTGCATATCACGTATACATGTTAATATCTAGCTCACCAGGATTGTATATTAGTAGTATCATTCACTGAGTTGAAATGCTCACCCCTGTCTCCTTGTTATTTTTCAGGTTACAGGTTGAGCCTCTTGTTGTACCTTTATCACATTGGTCTCTGTCTTCTTCCTCGACAGAGTACATGTAATATGTTATTATTGTAATATTATGGTAGATTTCTGCAATTACAGTATTGAGGTTGGATTATTATATCACTAAAGCTATTGGCTTATATTGTGGATAAACTCTCTGCCGATAATATTTATGATATTGATTACTATTATTGTAAATAATTATGGCACTGTTATGGAAATCTTTTATTGTGATATGATGATTATTGAATAACCTGTCGGCAAATGGAGTAGCAAGAGAATTCATTTGAGATATTTTAATATTATATGTGGTACATCCCTTCTTTTTCTTTTGAGAGTTACTGTGCAGGCTGACTGTGGACACTGGTAGCCTTATGCTTTCCCGTGCTCCAGTGCCGGTCACGTGCCTCGAATTTAGGTCGTGACATCTATGTATAAAGCAACTTATATAGTAATATTTTTTATGATTTTTCTGTTGATTAATATATTTTTATATTAATATTTAAAAATTATAAAAAATATTAATAAATAATAATAATTTGAATATAATAAGAAAAAAAATTAATTAATTAAAAAATAAAATTCAAATTCGTGTTTTGAGTGGAGCCGCAACTAATTAATAATAATTATAATAATGAAATATCAAAGAGGAAAGGATAGGTTGGAACCCACCAAGAGAAAAAACAAAGACAAGAGTCCACTTCTCACAGCTGCCGAACGTGAAAGCGGAACCTACTTATTACGTGGCATGCCATTACTGGAGCATGTGATCAGTTACCTTGACAATTGGATTTTTTTTTTGGCCTTTTTTCTTTTAAGTTGATAATGGATGTTGGAGGCTTTGTCTTTTCTTTCAAGTGTATGAGGCTATAATTTTATTATGTCCATACATTTTGATTTTTAATTATTTTTTAGAATCCAAAAATTAATTTCTTTTGACCGATCCATAAATTAAAGTTTTAATATACAGAATAAAAATGGTATAATAAAATAAAAACAGTCTGAAAGTTCTTGTTATGGTTGCTGCCCTAAGGTAGGCATAATTGAATCGAAACTGAAAAATTAAATTAAATTGATTGGTTTAATTTTGTTGATTCAATTTTTTTAAGATTTCGATTTGGTTTGATTTTTAATATAAAAAATAAATTAAATTTTAGTTCGGTTCGATTTTAGTTAAAAAAATTTTGATTTAAACCAAACCCAACGAAGTTTAATCTATTTATATAAATATTATATATATATATATATAAACTATATTTTATATTTTATATATAATATATTATATATTATTATGTATATATATAATAATATAATAAATTTGATCTATATATAATATATTATTGATAAATATTGTATATATAATTATTCTATAAATAATAAATATATATAAAATAAAAAATGTCTAAATCTATTAATCGAACCGAATTAAACTGAACTTTTTCAATTTAGTTCGGTTTGATTTTATAGAAAGTTCGGTTTTAATTTGATTTTTATAAATTATAACTTTGATTTTTAGATTTTTCGATTCGGTTCGGTTTTAAACCGAACCGACCATTTGAACAGTTCTAGCTGCCCCTCAAATAATTTATTATCTTTTGTCCTCTTCTTCTACTTCATCTTATTCATTTGTCTTTTATTTTTATTTTTTTTGTGAAATTTTAATTTTAATGTAAAAAAAAATTATTGATAAGATTAATATACAAAATTTAATCTAATTAATAAGCTCATTTATCTTATTCAAAAAGCAAATTATTCACATTCTTTTTTTTTTTTTTCATATATGAATATTCCTTTGTCTTTAGCTAGAAGGGAGAAATCTCCCTCTACCCTTTTTATAGAACTTTTGTTCTTTTCCTTTTCTCTATATAACCAGCATCATATATATATATATATATATATATATATATATATATATATATGAGTATTCGCATGTGAGTTTGGCGTTGTTTTAATGCGATATTTAATTCAAACTATATATTACGGATTGAAAATTTATTAACCCAACCCAATCCATGAAAAAAAACAAAAAAAAAAAAAACCAATCCAATCAATAAATGTATATTGAATTGGATCGGATGCGAATTTATTTATACACTTTACTTTTTAATTAATAAATATTTTTCAATATTAAAAAAAAAACACAACAATAAATTCAACTTACTTTTAAATTCTAATAAACTAATTTATATGACAAATAAATTAAATAAAGAAATCAATCTGTAAAAACTATATTATAAGCTGCAACAATAAAAGAAAAAATCTAAACTACTAATAAAGAAGTCCAACAAAGACGGATAGCAGGTTCCCTACAGAACCAAAAAATTTAAGAAAATTACATATTACAAAATATAAATTATTAATTAACATAATAATTAATTAATCATTGTACATTTGAAAATTTTTTTGTTGTCCTTATTGTATTTTATACCTAAAATAGGTAAATTAAACCTAAGATGATAAGAATTAAAACTAACAGAATATATATATATATATATATATATATATATATATATATATATATATATATATATATATATATATATATATATATATATATATATATATATATATATATATATATATATATATATATATGTATTATGCTCCAAACCCGAAGGCACATGACCGGCACTAGGACACATAATCGGCATTAGGACACAGGTGATACATGTGATTACCAATGCCCGTAATAAGCTTGATCACACTAAATGACAAAACTACCACATAATAGGGTTATAGGCTCACATGTTAAACAGATCCAGTTATAATACCAATTCAAATCAAAGCCACACTGGACTATCATCTCAATCATCTCAAAATATCAAATAACATATTACTGAATTATGCTTTACAAGTAATTCTCAACTCAAAATACAAATACAATAACTGACAATAAAGTAAAATACAGATTTTTAAAGTAACATTGCAGAGTTCTATAGTAATGATACAAATATATAAATTTTATTTACATAACTTAATACTTAATTACATAACACTGCTGAAAGGAAAAAGGCAGTTTAACTCAATTCAAATTCATTCACATGCTCATTCCACCACCTGAAAAATCATTTGAATAGGAATAAGCGTTCAACTCAATAAATGATACTAGCTAATAAATTAAACAAATATACTATAAATATGTATCTAATGTTCATGCTAGTGCAATGTGTCACAGAGACAAACAAATTACACAAGCAACCAATGATGAGATACAGTCCACAGTATCACATTAATCATCAATACGGGGAGCCGATCCCCTATCCTAGCTCTCTTAATCCAATAAGTTCTCTTATACCCAATGGGCTTGGCCAACACTAATATATACCACGCAGCCCTGACCCAACTAGCAGCGGTCTTGGCAATGAGCAGGCTTGGCCAGCATCCACCAGTCATAGTTCATTTTATCAGTCTCATCATAATCATAATCATATCCAAAAGTCCTAAGTGGTACTATATCCTTCCGATCCCTATCCGTCAACCACAACTATTATGCAATAACAAATATCGATTCATCAACTACATTCAAATGTTAACATGCATCTATGCAATAATAATGCATAATATATATATATATATATATATATATATATATATATATATATATATATATATATATATATATATATATATATATATATATATATATATATATATATATATATATATATATATATATATATATATATATATATATATATATATATATATATATATATATGCATGAAAAGAAAGAGGATAATATATTAGGGAGTATCACTCACCTAGTAACAATGTGTCTAACTAACTTCCCTCAAAAGTGCGACCTTGGAATCAGGAAGACTCCAGAAACATCGACATTGAACAATAGATGATACTATCAAAATACGAATGACTTACTTATCAAGACATAACTAAAAGACTATTGAGATTCTTGTCGAGATTTCGGCAGAATCTCCCCTAAACTAGGACAATCCCCAAATCAACAGAGAAAACAAACACTTCTTAAATATTCTCAATAATCCACTAAACTCATCACAATATCAATGACCCCTCCTAATTCCTCCCAAATCTCAACCAACGACACAACAAGCATATTCAAATCATAACATTAATGTAAATAATCCAAATCATCAAATTAATGAAAATCCAATTCTAATCTATATTCACTGAATCATCACTCATATATTGAATCCCATAAACATAACTTGAATCAAATTATAAACCAATAATAACTGAAATTCAAGAGTTTCGAATTTACCGTCGCAAATTATGATCGAACGAACGTTGAGAGCTGCACCGGAACGACGAGATGGAGTTGTCGGGTCTGTCCCGCGCGTCACCGCTGGAGCACCACCGGCCGGCCATGCATCGCCACTGCAGGTGGCGAAACGGGGCAATCTTTACACCAAACTAATCATCTCAATGCTAGGAGCTCAAAGATCATCACTACTTGCCGCCATCTCACCGAAAAACATCTTTAAAGTTTCAGCGTCCACAACCCCAATCTCTTCTTCCTGCGAGTTTGAGGAGGCATGGTAGGTACTGATTTGAAGCTCTCTTCACCAGGAGTTGAACCGGACCAAAATTGCTGGATTTCACCACCAGAATTGGCCGAAATCAGCAGTTGAAGATTTGGCACAAGTAAAACTTCTCTCCTCGCATGCACCGCAGCCCGTCACCCAATCGTGGTGATGTTGGTTCCCTTGGAATTGCCAGACATCAGATTTCAAGGTTGAGGTGGCAGTGCTTGACATCGCCGGCCGAAAGTCCTCAGACAGCCTCTCTCTCTCTCTCTCTCTCTCTCTCTCTGCCTTCTCTGATCTCCTCTCCCTCGTTCCAAATACCAGCCATCTGATTGGCTCTCCTCTAGCCAATCAGATGACTCAACTCTCTTCTTCCTCTTCTTTTCTTTTTAAAACATACACACACACACACACACACTAAACCTTATGTTAATAATAATAATAATAATAATAATAATAATAATAATAATAATAATAATAATAATAATAATAATAATAATCCTTAATTTGTAAAATAAAAGTTGAATTAATATAAAACCATTCTTAATAAAAATGTTTATAAGGAAATTCCCAACTTTCAATTAAAATCTATATAATAATTATAATTCATAAAAATTAATATTCAACATCAAAATATAAATTCTAAAAATAACCACTATATTATTTTCACAATTACTTATATAAATATTTTCTTCAACTTAAACACACATATCTAATACTTGAATAAATTACGATTAATAATACATTTGCAAACTTAAAATATAAAATTTAATAAAAATATAACTTCAATTTTAGTTTTAATAAAAAATAATAAAATAATACATTTCTGTACAAAAATAAGATTTTATAAAATAAATAAAAATTGGAGGTATTACACTTATCTTCTCTTACTTTTCAGGTTCAACACTTTGCAGCAATGACTTCTTCGTCCAGATGTATTACCATGCCCTTCGCTAGTAGACTCTGAGGCAGACTAGCCGAGGGAGAATTTCGATCCCTCAATTATACTCTAAGACCCTCAAGAACATGTCTCATATGACACGAGCATAACAGTTAGTGTTTCATTTGCTCCCTCCAAATATGTTTTTTTCAGTCTAGCATGATACACGTATTGTGCCTATTTGTCCATTGCAGGCAAAAAAATCCAAAATCGAGGTGGATGGCTCAATTTGGATATGGTGATAAAGTGCTTTGCCACATGGATTGCTGTTAAGAATTTTCTGGAACCGACAGGCTTTATCGACTTTTTGGAGTTGAAGACACCTTATTGTGTCAACATGAACCTGATAAAGGCATTGGTCGAGAGGTGGTGGGATACCACCAATACTTTTCACTTGTTCTATAGGGAGATGACTTGCACCTCGTTCGATTTCTATATGATGACAGGGATCCAATTTAGGTCCCGGCCTCTTGATATGTGCAATGATTAGAGAGATGAATATACCGAGAGAGAGGTCATCGCATTGATCTATTTTGCCCCTCCTATGAAGAGCACCACTGTCAGGCGTGCACTCCTCCATAAGAAGTTAGGCTATTTTCTGGAGATCTTATTCTAGATGAAACTCTCACTCGCTTATGTCTTCTAGTCATCACGAGCTGCATTTTTACCTAAAACATGAAGGATATGATGGATATGAACATCCTGAAGAGTTTAGCCTAGATTGATAGGTGGGCAAAGTACGATTGAGAAGGTGCGGTCTTGAGTGCCATGTACCGCGATATGATAGATCTGCCCCATTAGTGTGTACTGTTTGTCAGTGGGATAGCACCAATCTAGGAGGTATGCATCATGCTCATTAGGCTATATCTTTTGTCATAGCCATGGCCTTTTTTTTTCTTTTTTTTTTGATATCTTTGTATTATAGATGTGGGCCTATGAGTACTTCCTGTTTACCTCCTCTCGATTGATTGAGTAGCGAGTACAAGACTTCCGAGCAGGGAAAAGATGGGCGAAGTTAAACTAAGATTCCTCTCGTCTGCATGGTGTTCTAACATTTAGAGCCTTCTTCGACCAGTTGACTGGCAAACAAGTATCCCTTTTGTCTTTCATTCATCTACTATTATTTGCTATGGTATGCTTATTAGTTGCTTGCGGTAGATCATGAAGCCTTTTAGGGAGAGTATGTTACTGTCACGACCCGCCTTTTTGAGCCGTGACGGTCCTAGAGTTCAGGGAGACGTAAGGTCACCTAAACCCATAGAACCTACTTCACTCACAATCAATTAACATTCATCATATTAAACCATATCCTAAGATCGTAACCTAAGCACATTTCCTTGTTACCCATTATATTATTTACACATAATATGAATAACTTTCAAGTTGAATCTCATATCATTAGCCAAATATTCACTACATTAGACATTCTTACAATAACAGTTGTAATGCCATTCGTATTACATATATATCCTATGACTTATTAGTGTTAACCCTTCAATACCCATGGAGCTCTAACAATAGTCTTCATATTCGGTGATGACAATACTCAGATTTAACCAAAGTCACTTCCAAGCAGAGAATAGGGCTTGAGTTTACCTTGCTAACTCATTGACTGTACCTGAAAAGTTTAAACCACTACAATATGAGACAATACTCAGTGAGTACAAAATAATACAATACATAAGATGAATGCAAAGATAAATTTCAGGATGGCTCTTTATAACAATAAAATGTTTTCAATCAATATCAACATTATAGTTCAATTTCTCATTTAAAATGGAGGTACAATCTTTAGCAGAAATATCACTTTCTTGGGAGCAAGATGCTTCCCACACATATCAATTTGAGAGTGGTGGCCTAAGCCTTGCTCACTCACACATATCACATTATGTAAGACTAATTGGGTCTTATAGTTAGGCGTTCCCCCTTATCAGAGGTTAGGTATTCTTGCCCTACCCGTAGGCATAACTAAGTGCATAAAGTCTGATGTATTTCCTCATATTAGAAAGGAGATTTCTGCTTATCAATAGGCATTGAATAAGAAAGTTCATATAAGGTTCGTGTCAAGGAATTCAGTGAACATAATGCGAATTTAATAACTAATGATTATCAAGAAGCATCATGTCAATTGATTCAGTATTCAATGGATAGTTCAAGCTTATCAGGGAATCAAGAAGCATTATTATCAAGAAGCATCATGTCAATTTATTCAGTATTCAATGGATAATTCAAGCTTATCAGGGAATCAAGAAGCATTATTGCAAATAATTCCACATCAATGAGCAATTCAACTTATCATGGAATTGGAACACTTTTAACAATTATGGTTTGAACAATCAGGGTTCAAGCAAATAACACTAGCATATTATATTATTAAGTACTCACCTTGGACTCCTTTGCTCCTAATTACATTTGACTCTGATACAAGTAGTGCTCCTCGCACTCTTAGACACTATCTTTGTTCTTGTCTTTAGACTCTACACATTACATTTCAATCACATATTACTCATTTCTTTGTTATAACATTCGTCCAATTTATCTTAATTTATTAACATTTCTATCTTATTTCTCAAAACACAACCTATCACTCTTAGAGTTAAGATATTCCATACATATACTTGTTACTACACTTAACATTTCTCTAGTTGTTTTCCAATAGCTCACTTAAGGTTAATAATTCCATTTCTTCCATTCAACTTATTAAGCAATTTCCACCAACAATTCCATAAATTCAATTTATCTACAATATCACAATCAAATGGTCAAATCTAGACCTTCAATACACTAATCTCATTCGTTAATTTCATTCCTCATTATCAAGCTAATAACCACTAATTCAATTCAATCAATACCAATATCCACATCTCACTTCAATCTTTCAACTAATCATCAACAATACTCAATAATTATATAGATAATAATTAACTCAATTCAATTATCCAATTTAACCACTTAATTCCAATAAACTATTTACTTAAATTCTCACAAATAAATTCATAATTCACTATCTATACACAATTAGAATTCGATATTTATACTATATGGCTCGGTTTAATGAGCCAGAGTTGCTGTCCGAAATCGTCCATTTAAGGGTCGCCGGAATCCAATTGTCGAAAAATCCCCACATTGACCAAATTACGATCTGAGGATACCAATGGTTAGCTTACGGCGTGAGGAGTCCAAATATACCCTTCACTTTCTCTCACTCGCCGTCATTCTGTTGGAAAACACCTCAAAAGATTTGGTGGCCCAACCTTTGATCCCCTTCTCCGGTCATCCTCAACCGACGAGCCATGTATCAAATTGAAGCTCGTGACGAGGCCGTTCCATAGACATTAGAATCGCCCTCATGCATAGCCAGAATTACCAAAAATCACAGCTCAAACCTTCAGCACCGGTGAAGATTCTTCTTGCATGTGCGCCGCCGTTCACCGCCCTTTTCGGTCGCGGTTGCTTCCCTTGTGGTCACCGGTGGTCGAGGAGTGGCTGGGCGGTAGCGGTGCAACCCACCACTAGTTGGAGCTCCTCCCACAGCTCTCTCTCTCTCTTCGCCGGTCTCTCCTCCCTTGCTCTCTCCCAACTCTGCCTTCTGCTTCTTTTTTTTTTGTTTTCTGTTTTTACACTTATACATATATATTTTTCTATATATATAACTCTTAAAAATCTTCTCAAATATTATTATCATTATCATAATAATAATAATAATAATAATAATAATAATAATAATAATAATAATAATAATAATAATAATAATAATTATTATTATTATTATTATTATTATTATTACAAACCCAACAAAATTACATTTTCATTTCACAATACTTTCAAAAATAAAATAATAAATCCGTATGAAAATATTTTCTTAAATTACATTTTATTTTATTTCTTAAAATATTTTTAATCCTTAACTTATTGAAAAATAATCATTTTTCTTATAAAAATGAAAATTTAGAAATTATGAAAAATCGGGTTGTTACAGTTGCTAGCCCTTTTTGCGAATTTTATAGAGGGCCTTTCCTATAGAAGAATGTTGTTGTGATCTCCTTACGTTCGCCTGTACTGTCTAGGTGAGAGGGTGAACTTTCAAACATTGGGATTGTGGCGCATGCCCAGCTCTCTGCCAGTAGATATGAGATTTAGTTTAGACATCCAAGTTACTCCAAATCTTTTCATCGGCAAGGAGGCATACCGCTTTCAGCTCCCTGGCTCTCTCTATGACGACTTTTGCCAGCAATTTCTAATGCGTAAGATCACACTACATGGACACTCTTCTATTACCCCCACCATTTGGAAAGAGAGCATCCCCTAGCTATTTTTTAAGCTCCTAGTGATAGTACTTCCTGGGGCCATGCACAAAGAGCGAGTCATGCTGCCACCCTTAGCCAGAGTTAAGGCCCAGTGGGCTAAGATACTAAGAACCATATCTCTAATTAGATTCCATATTATAGATCAGATGGAACTATGAGGATGTGGATAGTGCCCGATATTGTTTGCCCTTATCACGACCCAATTTCTAGGTTGTGACGGTCCTAGAGCTCAGAAAGACATAAGGTCACCTAAACTTGTAGAACACCATTAATCTCATTATCATTTATCACATTCCATTTTGCAATCTATCCCAAGATCGAAACCCCCATTCATTTATAACCATTATACTTTAGTACCATTTCATGACCATGAATAAAACATCATTCATAAATGTTAATAAATACTATCCATACATTCTTACTTACTATCATAGGTATATATATATACATAACAAAACTTATCATTTGTTTACATTACTCTCCAACACAAAATATTTTAATACTAAGCCTTTAAACACCATGGAGCTCTAGATTGATTATCCTCATGATGACACAAGCAACACAAAACATAGTACTTTTAGCAAGTCCCAAGCAGAGAAGCGTAGCTCGGAATTTACCTTGCTAGCAAATCACCCTGACCTGGAAAATTTTAAATAACTATAGAGTGAGACAAGCACAGTGAGTACATAATAATATAATATAACATAAAGGCAATGTAAAAGGTCATCATTTAGATCGATTCAAGGTAGCAATGGAGTGATGTTAATCAAAATTGGTCATTTTAAATTTTAGAATGCATTTTAACAGAAATAATAATGTCTTGGAAGTGAAAAGCTTCCCACACATAAATATTAAAGAGTAACGGTCTAAGCCTTACTCACTCACATGCATCACATTATGCAAAACTGATCAAGTTTTGCGGTTAGGCGTTCCCTCTTAACAGAGGTTGGATACTCTTACACCAAATACACAAGGTCTGCTGTATTTTCTCACACCAGAGAGGATTTCTGCTTATTCATGCGTATTAATGAAAGATATATCCAAGGTCTACAATAGGAATTCAATAAAAAATAGTTTGGCATATTAATCATTCTTATCATTAAGCATAACATAGGACCAAGGTAACAGGCTCATCATGATCAAATATCATTTAAGAAAGATATGGATTTCCAAAGGCTCAAAAATTAATTGGCAACCACATATCAAATGTCATTTCAAGTACATGTTAGGGGATGGTAATACAAGCAATGGTTGCAAGCAATAAGGCATAATTAAATCATATTATTAAGTACTCACCTTAACTCCTTTGTTCCTATTGATTGTTCGTTCTTGATTAATTTAATGTCCTTTACGATCTTGAGCAATTTTCTTGCTCTTGCCTTGAAGTTCTACACCAATAGCATTTCAATTACATAACAATTAGTAACTAATGGTGTCACTAATCATACCTTATACTTGTTTTGTTACTTTAACCATAGTTGTTAAAGGCGCACCTGAGGCACAAGGCGCACAAGGCGCAACCCCCAACGCCTTAAAATGCCAAAGGCAGGTGCTGTCACAAAGGCGCACGCCTTTGTGCGCCTTGCCTTATAGGCGAGGCGCACTTAAGGTGTGCCTTTGTAACAAAAAGCCCTTCAGTATGTTTTTTTTTTTAAATATAATAGTTGAATAAAAAAAAAGAAATAGGAGATAAAAGGAAACGTATCAGCAACCTCTATCAACCAGAAGCTACGCCGCCTGCCCATCTCGCAAAGAAAAAAAAGAAAGAAAGAAAGAAGGCAAGAAGAAGATCGGCTCTTCCTTTAACTAGCCAGGTATGCTCTTTCTTGAATATCTTCTTCTTCTTCCTCTTCCCGTCGCCACCCCCCCTCCCTTCGCCCCTAAATCCTGCCAAATCTACTCTCTTTCTTTAAACTATTTTCTTCTTTTCTTTATTTCTAATCATTTGAGGTTAGATTTTGATTTTTGTTTTTGAGTATTGTTATCAGGTATTTTTTGTGTTTTTTCTAGGATGTTTTTCTGGGTATTTATTATTGAGTATTTTTAAGATCATATGTTTTAGTTCTTGTATTTGGGTGATTTTATTGGGTGTTTATTTTTTTATTTTCTGGGCATTTGTTATTAGTATTTTCATTAGGTATTTGTTGGTTATTTTCTTATTTTTTGGTTGGGTATTTTCTAAATTTAAACTGCAATTTTTTTATTGTTGTTGTCATATTATCATTATTTACTATTTATAATTAAGAATTGAGTATATTGATTTTTTTTATAATGTAATAATAATTTGTTTATAATTTAATATCGATAATTTAATTTTAATTAGTTGTGTTTTAATTTCATTTTTTAAGTTGGGCGTACTGATTTGGGTATATTGATTATATGATTTCAACCTATTTTATTGCTGCATCATGGACATGAGTATGGCTTCGACGGCTTCTAGTACTTGATCAAAATATCTAAGATAGAAGTATGTCCAAATGGAAACACCAAATAACACCAAACAATTTGATTTGTAATTTTTGTGAAAAAGTTACAAAATGAGGTATTTATCATGCCAAACAACATATTGTTAGAGGATATCAAAATGGTAAGGCATGCACAAGATGCCTGCCTCATGTACGTGATGAATTAAAAAAATACATGGAGAATAAGGCTGCTGAATCTAATCTTGAAAGAATTTCAAATCCAGACTTTGATGATGTAGATACTTATGGTGATGATGAGGACTTGGATGATAATGGAGCTAGCAAAGGCTCAAAAGAGAGTGTTAAATCGGTGAATATGCAAAAGAGGCCAAGGCAAAAAGGTCCAATGGACGTGTATTTCACTCCTAATGCAGAAAAGGTAGTTCAAAGTAGGAAAGGTGGAAAGAACATGAAGTAAAATACGATAAATAAGGCATGCAAAAAGGAATTGTAAGAAAAAGCTTGTAGAGACATAGCTTGATGGATGTATGATGCTGCAATTCCTTTTAATGTTGTTAATTATCCTATTTTTGAGGTGATGGTAGAGTCTATAGGTCAATATGATATAGGCCTAAAGCCACCTAGTTATCATGAGGTACAGGTTCCTTTGTTAAAAAAGGAAGTTGATAGTGTAACAAATATGATGAAGTCTTATGAAGAAGAATGGGCAAAATGTGGTTGTTCTATCATGGCAGACGGATGGACAGACAGAAAAAATAGGACTCTCATTAACTTTTTAGTAAATTCGCCTAAAAGATCAGTTTTCCTAAAGTCTATTGATGCTTCAATTATACAAAGACTGGAGAGAAATTGTTTGAATTGTTAGATAGATTTGTGGGGCGTGTGGGAAAGGCAAATGTGGTCCAAGTTGTTACAAATAATGCAATTGCCAATGTGCTTGCAGGTAAGAAACTCTTTTTCATTTTCAATTCATTTTTTAAGTTGTTAAGCCTTAAGGTGTAATAAACTTACCTAGTTCTATTTTTTTTTATAGGAAAACTATTAGAAGCAAAAAGACAACACTTGTATTGGACTCCTTGTGCTTCTCATTGCATTGACTTGATCCTAGAAGATATCGAGAAATTGTCTAATTTCAAAGAAACATTGAAGCGAGCAATGAGTTTGAATGGCTATATTTATGTTTGTCCTGGTATGATGAATTTGTTATGACATTTCACAGGACAGAGAGAGCTTGTACAGGCTGGTATCACAAGATTTGCTATTGCTTTTCTCACTTTTCAAAGGATACACAAGCAAAAGCACAATTTAAAAAAAATGTCACTTCAGATGAATGGTTAACTAGTAAATGGGCAAAAGAATATGCTAGTAAGAAGATCACTAAAATTATCTTGATGCCTAGATTTGGACTAGTATTTTGTACATCTTAAAAATATATAGTCCTCTAGTTCGAGCTCTTAGATTGGTTGATGGTGAAAAAAAGCTTACAATGGGATATATTTATGAGGCTATGGATAGGGCTAAAGAAACTATAATGAAGTGTTTTAATGAAAAAGAAGAAAAGTACAATGAAGTTTTTGAGATCATTGATAATAGATGGAAATGCCAACTTCACTGACCTTTGCATGCAATAGGATATTATTTGAATCCTGAGTTCTTTTATTCAAACGCTAATATATCTGAAGGTAAAAAAGTTATGTTGGGTCTATATAAAGTCTTGGAAAGATTGGTTCCAAGCCATGCAGAGCAAGACAAAATTACTGATCAACTCACTTTATATCGAAATGCGGAAGAGCTGTTTGGGATGGAGTTGGCTATTAGGCATAGAAAGACAAAATCTCCAGGTATATATATATATATATATATATATATATATATATATATATATATATATATATATATATATATATATATATATATATATATATATATATATATATATATATATATATATATATATATATATATATATATATATATATATATATATATATATATATATTAAATTAAATTAAATCCTTCTTATAAGTAAGAAGATTAGCTAGAAACTTAGAATCATACATTAATCAAACACATGCTCTTTGGTAGTTGAATGGTGCAATCTTATGGATCGTCAACTCCAAATTTGCAAAATTTTGCCATCCTCACTTGTAGTACATTTGGTTGTAAGCACAATTGGAGTATATTTAGGCATGTAAGTAATTAAAATAATGTCTTTATGTTAGTTTAAAAGTGTGACGTTCAATTTGTTATATATCATACTAATTAAATTATTGTGATATGTTGCAGATTCATAGCAAAAAAAGAAATGGGCTAGCTCAACAATGTTTAAATAATTAGGCATTTGTGAAATACAACCGGACGTTAAAACGTCGATATGATGCACAGGACTGCATTGACCCTATCTCTTTGAAGGATATAAATGATAGGAACGAATGGTTGATGAGTAGAATGGACAGAGAATCATATGATGAAGATGAATTGGTGTTTGATGGTGATGATTTGACATGGGCTATGGTTTCTAGAGCTAGTGGAGTTGAAGATGAGCCATATCTAACTAGAGGCAAAAATGTCACATCCACTTCCACTTTAAGTACTAAGCCTAAGCAAAAGGAAAAGGCAAAGGCATCTTCTCATATAAGAGCCAACCCTCCTCTAATACTTAGAAATGAGGAAGAAAACGATTTGGAGGAAGATGATTAAGAAGAAGAAGAGGAAATTGGAAATGATCAACTTGAATTTGATGATGATGATGATGAAGAAGATAATATTGAGCTTGATGATGATTGATTGTGCTTAAGTGTCTTCGGAATGGATGCTTTTTAGAATTAGTAGTATTAGGAAGTAGGAACCTTATGTTTTTTGCATTAGAAACCTTTATTGCTAAGTTTAATATATGTGTTTTGTTCGTTTTGATCATAATTTATGTGTTTTAAGTACTTATATAGTAACATCATATTATTATATATGCTTGCTAGTAACAAATTTTTTTATTTTTTATTTTTGCGCCTTATGTCTATTAGGCGCGCGCCTGCACCTTGCGCCTAGGCTATAGGATCCCTTTGCACCTTTATATGCCTTGCGCCTTTAATAACTATGACTTCAACTTGTAATAGAGATGTATCAATAGTGTCATATACATCCTTATACTTATTCTTATTTCTAATCATTTCCAAGCTAAATTCCTCATTCAATTTCATGATTTCAAGTCTAAATTTCAAAATTTTCAAATTGTTCCATAAATCCTAGAATTTAGATAAAACTATCAATTTCCCTTTCAAATATCAAATTAGCCATAGATTCATCAAATTAACAAATAGGCAATCAATTCCCACCAATTAATTTTAGTTAATTCACTTTTATCCATATGAACCCTAACTTGTCCTACTTAGGTCCAATTTGGAGAAAACTCATAATTCCTCATCAAGTCTTCAAATTAGTTGCAGAAATGTAAATTAACATAGCATGAAACATATATGATCACTCAATTATCACAATTTAGCATTAGAACACCAAGTTCTTCTTTTAACTAAGTTTATGCCACTAAGATTTCCAAGTCTTGAATCAAGTTGCAAAAATTCATTTTAACACTTCTAAATCATTTTTCTTCATTTAAAAAAAAAAAATAGATGTATTCAATTAGAATTTAGAATACTTCATTGTCAAGTTCTTCCTAGTGGCCAAATTCCATCTCCAATAAATTTAGGTGATTTTCATGTTTTCTTTTCCTATTTTCCCATTAATCCTTTAATTTTCTAACTGAATCTCCATATTTCATTTAAGAATATCCAAAATTACATCTCATGTATGCTCATCCTACGTTGACCGAATTTTACTTATAGTGTAGAAGAGATTTTATGCAACCAAAATACTAAAATTAATATTAAAACATAGAGAAGATGAACATAATTTCTCACATTGGTTAGCTTTAATTTGTTAAGGTTCTTGTTGCAATTAGTGTAGAGATAATTTCTTTTCTTATTGTGAAATTTTAGTGTAGAGATAGGCAAAATATTGTTTCATAATATAATTTTGCTTATATATATAATGGGTTGGATGGTGAGGATTTGATCAAGCTAAATCCAATGATTAACGTTTAATCTTAATGAATAGCTTAAATTTTATCAAGTTTGATGGCTAAGATTTTCTCTACAATGGTGATGTTCATCATGTGGTGTTGAAGTACTCAAAATGAACCTAGACTTATGTGTAGAAAAGATGAGAGTTCAACTTAGTTTAGGACTTTGACTTAGTCAATTTTGGTGGCTAGCTTGGTCAAATTTTGTGACTCTCTCTTTACAACATATTTTTATTGTCTTAGACCAAATATTTTTAACTCACAAGTTTTGGTGTTCACTAACTCTTTGGCCCAATGGGCCAGCTACCCTCTATTGAGCTTGGGCTTTTGTTATTTCAAGGCCCATTAACAAGTTCATAAGCTCATTAATAAAATTAAAAATTTTTCTTTTTAAATTATTTTCTTTCCTTTCACTATAATTTTCAAATTTATGTTATCTAGACGTCACTAGCTACCTTATGAACTCTATTCAATTCATTAGAGCATAATTAGTCATAATAAAATTATATACTAGGCAAACATTTCAAATAGTGTCACAATGTTCCTAACCGATTCCCTTTTATTTCTATACTATGCTTACATTTAAAGATATAGTCTTTTAGCATCATTAGTAACTAGAATAAGTTATGAAATACTTGGTATTACAGCCCTGGAGTGCGAGATGTTCCCACTGATGTTGAGATATGTCTCTATTCCTTTAATTTCCCCACTTTTGGAAAGGATCCTTAGGTAGAGTTTCTGTTGTATTTGTGCCTTTTGAAAAATATTCAAAATATCTAACACTTTTTTTTATGTAGATCCCTTGGGAGTTTGCTTAGAACACTTATCGAATGTGTCAGCGAATGGAGATGGCCATGGGCGGCTCACTTACTCGTCTCAACATATCGAAGTCCAGAGGGGTAGGGTGATGAGGATACCCATTGGAGGCGGAGGAGAGGGGACCGACACTAGTGATTAGGCTGTTGATATAGAGGCTCATGCTGACTTCCTTTTGCTTTTCCTTTTCGGATGACTGTACTTCATTTACTTATGACTATGCACTTAATGTATGTACTTTCATGTTATGCCTATGATTGACACATGTCATGTATACATGATTTGACTCCTCCAATGCTCTTATTTTATTTTGTATGCTTATTTTATGAATGCATATTTACAATTGACAATGGTGAATATATGATGTGGATGCAATTTTACATTTAAATGCATGTCCTAAGACTTAGTTTTGCTGATTTACGCCTCCATTTCTCTCGTTGTTTTTCATGGTTTCTAGTCGTGAGATGTTCTGAAAAACTTTATTCCGAATTTTCTATCCCAAGGAGGAAAGAAAATGGTCGAATTTTGCTTTGCAGAGATTGAAAACCAAGCCACAATGGATTAGGCATGACAAAACGCTCCAAAACAAGGTCGCACCATTAAGATGACCGGCACCGCCGCTGCAGACCTAGGCAGTTACTGCCTGATGAGGCAGCGATAGAGCCTTTGGCATAGTAGCTTTTTGACTTTGACCTTGATGTGACACCTTAGGTCCTATATAAGGGCAGAAATGTTGAAGCAAATCTGTCCATTTTTTCATTTGTGAGTCAAAACTCTGCCCGTTTATCGACTTTTCTTCTTTTGCTACGTTTTTTCACTTTTCCTTATTCTTTTTCACTTCTTTTTCACATGGAACTGTATTTCAATCACTATATGCACGTGGACGAAAAAACTCAACAAAGTAGATAAGATAAATTTGGATAGGTACGAGATTGCGGCTATGACGGCCTTAAGAGGAGTTTAGGTGGCAACTAGTCTCCAGTGGAGTTGCCAACTATGATGCCTCGCCCGAGCACCGATCCTGTTATGTCCTCATCCGAGTCTTTTGAGTCCAAGTCTGAGTCAAAGTCCCCTAAGTCTGAGTATGAGTCTGTTGAGTCCTTTTAGTCTTTCCTGTCAAATTTTGTGACCCGTCTCCCGGGCTTATCCTTTCAAGCTAATATCACCCATGATGATAGGACCTTTATCTTCAATAAAATGAATAAGTTTTCTACTTACTTTCCTGACTCTCTATGCTTTACTTTCTCTGATTCATCATTAAATGGGAAATCTGAAAATAAAATGAAAATAAAAAAGAAATAAAAAATGAAAAAGGCAAAGAACTAATCAACTATGGCACAGAGGAAAATCCTAAAATTACATCCATTGCATCTGCATATTTTAACACAGGCATTAGTAGAAAAATTTCGTGAGTTCTTAGACTATTTTGCATGGGAGCCCAAGGATATGGTAGGGATAAATCTAAGCATAGCATTTCATAAAACCCTGACTTACAAACATGTGAAGCCTGTAAAGTAAAAACTAAGAAAAATGAAAGACAAAATGGTCTTTGAAGATCAAGGAGGAAGTAACCATGTTGCTAGATAATGGATTCATCGAGCCCATCACTTACCCCTCGTGATTGGCCAACATAGTGTCTATTCCAAAAAAGGTTGGAAATGTTTGAAGACGTGTTGATTGCAGGGACCTCAACAAGGCCTACCCAAAGAATGATTCCCCTCTGCTTTATATCAATTTGCTCGTTCTCTTTGACCGATCTCTATACAGGCTACAACCATATCCAAATCTATACCCACAATAAAGAAAAGACATCCTTTGTGACAGAGTGGGGCACCTACTGTTATCGGGTAATACCTTTTGATTTGAAGAATGCCGTGACAACCTATCAGAGAATGGCCACTACTATATTCCACAACATAATGCATAAAGATGTCGAAGTATATGTGGATGACATGGTTATAAAGTCTGAAACTCCTGAGGGCCATTTCGAAGCTCTATATCAATTCTTCACTAGGCTTAGACAGTAAAATCTCAAGTTAAACCTTACTAAGTGCCTTTTCGATACCTCTTCAAGTGTATTTCTAAGGCACCTAGTCAGCCAAAGAGGTATAGAATTGAATCCAATTAAGTCAAAGGCAATTATAGAGATGCCTTCCCCTAAAACTGAAAAGGAGATTAAAAATTTCTTAGGTTGCTTATAGTATATCAGCCGTTTTGTTGTATAACTAGTAGATCCATGTGGGTTGATTTTTAAGCTACTAAGGAAAGGAGCCTCTAAACAGTGGAATAGAAAATGCTAAGAAGCTTTTGACAGAATCAATCAATACCTCCTAAACCTGCTAATACTGCAACCTGCAAGGCCAGGTCAACTATTGTTGCTCTACTTATCAATAACTTCAAAAGCTATAAGTGCAATGCTTATCCAAAATGCTCTAGATTCATACAAAAAAAAAAATGTCATTTACTATTTAAGCAAACGTATGCCAACTCATGAGTTTAGGTATAACCAGATTGAGCAATTATGTCTAGCCTTGGTCTGAGTATGCCATAATTTCCAGCACTACCTATATTTATATACAACTCATGTGCTAGCTAACAGTAGCCCCTTGAAATTTCTTATGGAGAGGCTAATTCTTGACAGTAACATGGCACGATGGATGGCAGTTCTCGCAGCATTTGACAAAGTAGGTCCCAAGAAAAGCAGTTAAAAAAAGTATAATTACTCACCAACTCGCTGCTGCCTCATGGAAGGTGAAGTATTTGAGTCTTAATTTCCAGATGAGGACATCTTGATCATAGATATTAAGGTATGGAAGTTATTCTTCAATGTTGCCTCTAATAGTAAAGACTACAGAGCTTGCATAGTTCTAGTCACCCCTAAAAGAGATCATCTGCCCATAGGATTAAGCTAGTATTTGAAGTAACCAACAATGATGCAGAATATGAGGCACATATAGCTAGCCTAAAGGTGGCTATTAATATAAGAATAGACTACTTAGAGGTCTATGGCAATTCTAACCTCATTGTTTCCCAAGCTCTCGGTAAGTGAAAAATTAGAGTGTTTTGTCGCGAGGTCAGAGTTGACGCGTAGTGGCAAACCTGTGCGGCCCCCCGGTCTTCCGCAAATCCAAGGTTAAGCTTTATGAAATTTCCAATGCCAACTGGTTTTGCCCTCCCTTGGGCTTATCAGGGAAGCGGGAACAGCTCCGAACCAATTTGGTGCCTAAATGGCACGCTCATCTGTCATAGTCAAGTCCTTGACTAGAGACAAGCTCCCCAAACTAAATTGGGTCGGCATGCCTAACTCAAGATAAGTGAGCATCTACGACACGTACTCAGCCTTTTGAGCTGTCCCACAATCCCATATTAAACACACCAATGGGCATCTTGCACAAGCCACTTGGTCACGTCCTTGCGGGTCGTGACATTCTCCCCCACTGAATTCATGCGTGTCCTCGTGCATGTGGAGAACCGCATTTTAGTTGGAACCCCTTCCTTAATTTTGGGTTGGATCCATGTGCGTGCTCCCTGCCTACTACTAATTCATTTACAAGTAGCACTTGGCGAACATCACTGCTGCTTCTTGCCTACTCATCCTCATTTTCCATTGGAGGATCCACTTGCGACACCCCCAAGCCATAAGGTGCGAGCATTAACCTGCACTAGTCCATTTACATTGGACCGCCAGCGTGGTAAAGAGCGCTTGGCAAGCAATGCAATGTTGCACACGACCGGCTCTAATACCATTTGTCACAGGGTCAGAATTGACGCGCAGTGGCAAACCCGTGCGGCACCCTGGTCTCCCGCAAATCCGAGGCTAAGCCTTATGAAATTTCCAATGTCAACTGGTTTCGCCCTCTCTTAGGCTCATCAGGGAAGCGAGAATAGCTCCCAACCAGTTTGGTGCCTAAATGGCATGCCCATCCGTCATAGTCAAGTCCTTGATGGAGACAAGCTCCCAAAACTAAATTAGGTCGGCATGCCTAACTCAAGATAAGCGAGCATCTACGACACGTACTCAGCCTTTCGAGCTATCCCACAATCCCACATTAAGCACACCAGCGGGCATTTTGCACAAGCCACTTGGTCACGTCCTTGTGGGTCGTGACAGTTTGGTTCCTTACCATTAACGCTTGAATGACTTAGCTGAGAGTTTTCATGAGCTCTCTTTTCATTATTTACCAAGAGCAAAGAATCAATTCATCGATGTTCTAGCCACCTTAGCCTCAGTAATAGACATGAGCAACAATGAAATACATAGGTCTGTCGTCATTGAAGTAAAGCAACAGCCTAAATATTACACTATGTGCAAAAATCTTCAGTTTGCTTGAGCTAAGCCCTAATTTTGGGATATCCTCAGTTACATCCAAAATGGTAAGTATTCAGAAGGGGCCTTGAAGGCAGATCAAAGAACCTTAAGGCAGTTGTCTGTTGGTCTTATACCCAATGGTAATGTGTTGTATAAGAAAGCTTAAGACAACATTCATCTGCGATGTGTGATCAAAGAAGAAGCCCAGCAAATTATGGAGTGGGTCTATGGCAAAAAGGAAGGCCCACATATGAATAGTGTAACTTTGGCACAAAAGATAACAAATCTGTGCTACTTTAGCTAACCATGAACGAAGACTATGTAAAATATGTGCAAAAATGTCATAAATGTCTAACCTTTGCCAAGCTCCAACATTGGCTAACCATGAACGAAGACTATGTAAAATATGTGTAGAAATGTCATAAATGTCTGACCTTTGCCAAGCTCCAACATTGGCCCCCTGTTCCTTTGAATCTAATAGCAAAATCATGGCCTTTTGCCACTTGGAGCATAGATATCATTAGGAGGAGACCTCCAAAATCTTCCAATGGACATGAATACATTCTGGTGGGCATAAACTACTTTATAAAGTGGATTAAGGCAGCGCCATATCATGTCTTAAATGCAAAGAATGTGGCACACTTCATCCAAACCAATATCCTTTATCGGTTTGGAACCTTCTTCAAGATAATCACAGATAATGCCTCCCAGTTTCAAAAGGAAATAGTTCGCCTACTTCAGACAAAAAGGATTCAACATCACCGCTCTTTTCCTTACAGACCACAAACTAATGGTACAATTAAAGCTGCTAATAAAACCATTAAGACTATTTTGCAGAAAATTATTGAAAAACATAGGGACTAGCATGAATTATTGCTTGCTGCTTTATGAGGACATAGAACTACCATTCGTACTCCAATAAGGGCAACCCCATATGCCTTAGTCTATTGAATGGAAGTTGTCCTTTCCATCAAAATGCCAATTCAATCCGCTAGATCAAAGGATATCATGAGCAATTAAATACTATTGATGAGAAGAAAATGAATGCCTTATACAAAATCCATGGCTATCAACAGAGGCCAGCTAGACATTTTAACAAGAAGGTAAAAGACAGATCTGAAGAAAGAGAATTTAGTTCTAAAAGAGATTCGGGTGCCGATCCATAACCTAAGGGAAAAGTTCATATCAAACTAGACTAGACCATATGTGCTCAAGAAGATTTTATCTAGCGGAGACGCCATTCTTGAGGACATGAACGAAAATGCGTTCTCTAATCCTTGCAATTTCGATCAGCTGAAAAGATATTTTATCTGAGTACGACATCTGCATCCCATCTGCATCCCTTCTATCTATTTTTCTGTTTAAAGTAATGTAATCAAAACTATGTAAACCTGATTCTCTCTAAAAAGTAATAAAAAAAAATGATAACTGTAAGGGATACGTAGACAGCCTGACTCGGGCGGTGTCCAAAGTATAATGTAAAAATATTTTATTTGCATCATAATCTCATCTTCTCTGTGCCTAATGCATCATTTGGTTCTTTTGTCTAAATAAAAAAATAAAATAAAATGAAGAAAAGAAAGTGCTGACTAAGTTGAAAATCCGAAAGGATGGCTTAGGCAAAAATTATAAGAAAAGTAAAAGTATCTAATATAATGATGATCATATTTTATAAGAGCATACAATCAATCATCACAAAAAGAATAGCCTCTATTTGTACTTATGACTTATTCTATAGTCATGTCATCTTAAAGACATACAAAATAGAAATCTGCAGCCAGTGGCTCTGCCGCTAGATAGTCTGGGGTCGCCGCTGCCTTATTAGACGATAACCGCCCTCATAATAGACTTGGGCAGCACCGCCGGTCATCTTGGTGGCACGACCCTGTTTCATAGCATTTTGTCATGCCTGATCCATCGTGGCTCGGTTTTCAATCCTCGCAAAGCAAAATTCGACCATTTTCTTCCCTCCTTTGGATAGAAAATTTGAAATAAAGATTTTCAGAACATCTCACAACCAGAAACCATCAGGAACAAGAGAAATGTAGCCGTAAATTAGCAAAACCAAGTCTTAGGATATGCATTTAAATATAAACTTCCATCCACAGTATACATTCACTATTGTCAATTGTAAACATGCATTCATAAAATAAACATATAAGATAAAATAAGAGCATTAAAGGAGTCAAATCATGCATACACAGCATGTGTCAATCATAGGCATAATATGAAGTACATACATCAAGTGCATAGTCATAAGTAAATGCGTTATAGTCATCCGAAAAGGAAAAGCAAAAGGAGGTCAGCATGAGCCTCCATATCAATAGCCTCGTCACTGATATTGATCCCCTCTCCTCCGCCTCCAATGGGTATCATCATCATCGTGTTGCCTGACAAGGCGCCAGCACCTCTCAGTGAGGTGCCGATGCCGCCCCATACCTTGGTGGGCGTGCCAACTAAAATTCTGTTTTTTTTCTCAAGTCAAATTCTAAGGCTTCCTGGTTAATTTTTGGGAGTTTCAAAATTTAGAAAATTCATCGATCAGTTTTGATAAACTTGAATTAATTTTAGAACAAGTGACCAATCAGTTTAAGAAAAGATCTGATCAGACTCGGAAAAATATTGTCTGATACAAAAAGCCCGGTCAGGATAAGAAAGACATCATATTGTGCTAAGAATACTTTAGTCGATTCTAAAAAGTTCAGAATTAATTTTGAAAATGCTGAAATGAAAATTCACACAAGTAAACATCCATCCATAATGTGCTTCAATGACTTTACATTTCCATCAAATAAGTGAAAATGGGTAGATATGAACTAAGCACAAGCATTTAAACAGTTAACTCTATTGGCTCACTTTTATAACATGCCAAAAAATAGAGGACCTTATTGCATTTTTAGTTAACTCTTAATTGAATTCAACTATTCATATGGAGATTACATGCTATGTGCCACAATACCAAAATGCAACTTATTCTCCAATTCTTTTGGCAAAAAAACTTATTCTCCAATTCTGGACACCTTTCTAAAATGTCTTCCTAGTAATAATAATCCCTCTAACCAATCGATTAAGTATTCCCCCCAAAAAATCCCTCTTTTAATTGTTTTACAAGCCTACATATTAATAAAAAAAAAAAAAAAAAGTCAGGTTTTTAACCACTAAAGTGAAACATCAAAACCACTCGCTATAATAACTGCCCTTACATCAATCCCATGTCCAAGCAACTGTCATTTGTTCAAAATCTAATTGCGTACAACTCAGGAAAAGTAGTGGTGGCCATGATTTTAAAGGTCTTTTTCATATATCTGAAATCCCATTTGGGAGTTCAATTAATCAAGATAAATATAACTACTTCAAATAAATAATCAATAACACCAATAAATTGAACTCGTTATAATTTCCACTAAAGTTGCAAATTACCCACCTCCTCAAATAGCAAAATAGAATCAACATTGAAATTATAAATCCAATTGAAACTCATTTTGAGAATCCAAACAAATAAAAATTGAAAACAATCAAACCTAGAAGTGCGCAAAAACCACCGAAAAAACCCTTACCCCAACAGAGATGAGAATCCTATTAGTGGATCAGTAGTCGATGAATGACTGTGATGAGACTTACTGCAATAGTGCTTCTGGAGAAAGAGTTCGAGGCTGCAGTTGTATCTGTAGAGGAGGAAAAATCACATGAAATTTTGTCTAAATGACACCTTTTGAGTTGTCATTTGAAATTCCAGATTTTTAAGTTGAAAATCTACACATGTATTGGACTCGAATCCAAATTTCATCTATTTTAGCCCATCCAAACAATGAATTTGTACTTTAGATTCCAAATCCAAATTCTTATAGCCCAAATCCACCTATCCAAATGGATCCTAATATAATTCCAAAAGCTTGGAAGAAGGGGGAATTAAGTATTCCAATCTCAGCCACATTCTATAATGTGTAATATATGATTTGTTTTTTCACTCTGTAGCGTATATTTCACATAGTAAGCTATTGATCCTGCTTAGGGACCATTAAACTGATGCCAGCCATGCAAGTGGCCTACAATGCATTCATAAGATAATTCATGTTGCAAATACAATTGAATATTGAATATTTCAAGATCAAGTACTGAATCCAGCAATAATGTAACCTAACAATTCTGCTGCTCTTTTCAATTTCAGCGATAGGACAGCATTGGATTTGTCAGGAGCCACAGAACAGATTTTCAGTCTACAGATGAAATAAATGACCTGTTTGAAGAATCCAAATTATTTTGGTGGAGCCAAGTCCAGATTTTTTGTTATTTCCAGCTTCTTGTTTAGAAATCCACCTGAATTGGAATTAATATCAATTATCAGAAGATTTTCTTTTATAAATATAAGAAACAATAATGATTGTACTAATACTAGAAGATTGCAATTAAAAAGAGTTGGAGGAGTAGATCACAAAAGAAATACACTTCCAAGGTCAAGAACTCAAAGAAGCATGTGCAATTCAGATTCATGTACACATAAAACTGCTTGTATGCTGTGTGGATACATGCACATGCATACAAACAAGAATATGTAAAAAAGATTTTAATGGCTATCAATATGAATCTACTCTTCTATCCAGCTAGATTTCTTAGGAAAGCCATGTATGTATGACATGCAATCCCCTATGATATTTCTATCGGAAAGATAGTAGCATTTATCAAATGGGCCAAAATATGTATTGAACGCTTTCGAAACATGTTCTTTACAGTGAAATTTTCAGCTTAAAAAATGTGTTGAAAAACTTCTTTAATACTCTCCTGAGACAATTTAGATGCATCTTGCATGTGAAGATACATAATTATTATTCAATTATAACAATACAATATAACTGGAAATAACAACAGGAACTGGTAGGATTTTGTCCTCACTGTATGAATGGTCCTTCTTGGTCTTGAAAAATAAATTAGTGATATGTTATACTAGTGAAAGAACACTCTCAAATACTAATATTATCAGCAATGTCCAAGTAGCTAGATGAAGGAAGATGCCATGTTTGGTACTTGGACCATTTCTGTGTCTAAAGATCATTGAATTTGTTGCTACAAACATAGCTTCAGAGTCTCTTTCTTCTTTTTTTCTTCTTTTCTCCCTATCAGGGAGACAGACAAAGAAAATTTCTTTATGCAAATTTAATTTCTATGTTGATGATAACTTGCCACCTCTATCGCAATTAATAGAGATATTTTAACCACATCCAAGACAACAAACATCAATGGCACTTGGAAAAAAGAAGAAATGCTCTTCTAAAATACCAACAGCGCATTTCTAAAGAAGAAATGCAAATTACAAATTAAAAAAAAATAATGTGTAGGAATGGCGATGGGGCAGGATGCCTAGTGCATTTTGCAATTCCTGTCCTCTCCCCATTGGAAATCAAGTTAGGGGTAGGTGGAAGCAAAAATTTTCAGGTTGGGGTTGCAATGTATGGGTATCCAAATTTCATTGTTTTTTTAAGATTTTTGGCAATTAAAAAAAAAATTATATATGTATATGAACTGCAATGTGATTTGTTAATATTTATTAAAAACAACTAGATTTATCTAATAAATAGTATGTTTTAGATAAAACAAGATTTTCATGTCTATAAAACTCGAAATTATAACACAAAAATATAAAATTTTAAAGTTGGGGTCAAATTGGAGCAGTCATTGGAGGTGCAATGGGGCAACCTAGACCCGTCCATGCTGAGTTTAGGATAGGTTTTGCAATCTCGATTAACGTGTTTTGACTGTTTAACCAACAAAATGAAAAAATAGCAGGAAATAGTTATTAAAAAAAAGGCATTGGTGGATTGATGTACTTACCAGGTCTTGATATAAGGTTGATGCGAGAACGAGGTCCTTCGAACTTCCAGTTATCTTCGTCCAAGGATTTAACCTCTTTGTTTAGTGCAGCCATCAGATCAGCTTTCAGAACTGCAAGGCAGCAAGTAGTCACAGTTCCAAAAACAGCATATCTCTGCTAAAATGAAAATGTTTAAATACAAATCAATCACTAATAGAATTTAGGGCCTTTCTTAATAAACTATTCTTCTTCTTCTTCTTCTTCCCTTCTCATTCCCTCTCCTTCTATTAAAGTTTGTTTCTAGGAAAACAAAACAGGGACAGATCCATTTCTTTCCTTTCTTTTATCTTCTTAGCAAGTGAAAAAGAACTAACAAGAAGCTCAAAGATAACAGCAAGTTCAAATTCAAAAAGACCCTCAACAACCTATGCATCTCTAGAACAAAACATCAATCATCTCTAGAAGTTTCGATTGAAAATTCAGAGGCATAAATAAATTGAATAGAAGACTGAAACAAAATAATAAAAACCCATGAAGACCACAATCATCAATCCGTAGCATCAAAAAATCCATATCTTTGAAGAAAATTTTAAAAATAGCCTCAATTTTGTACACTACCAAGCATGGCCTCTTCCTTGCGGTCTTGAACGGATATAAGATCAGGGAAATGACAATCATCCAAAGCCGCATTGCTACCGCTGCCTCCTCTACTGATTGTGGTAGTTGATACTGATGAATGAGCTGGTGATGTGCTATTCATTTTCTTTGCTATTTTCCCGGAAAATTGTCACTTTTTACTGGGCGGGAAAAATTTATCTGTCGACCCAAACTGCATCAAGGATTCCCAAAATAAGCTACTCTGTCCCCCTATGTGAGGATGACCCTGTGTGTGTGTGAGAGAGAGAGAGAGAGAGAGAGAGAGATATCACATGGGCTGTTGGTATAGTTTTAGAGAGGCCCATTAAGCCCAATTCTAAACTAGTAAAAAGAATAAAGGAGAAAGATCCGCCCATCGATTTGATCCCGGAGACCGATTCAGGTTCGTTCTACTAGACTTTTCCATTGATAATTATTTTACTGTTCTTGTTCTTGTTTTTCGAAATTTAAGATTTAGTTAGGTTCTTTGTCAGTCTTGAAATTATTCAAGTACAATCTGATCAATAATAGGAAGCATTTGTAATTTGGTTTGAGCATATCAGTGAATGAAAAAAATTCTTAAAAAGGGGGGGAAAGGGTTTTTATTGCTAGATTGTTTTTTTTAATTTCTGTGTTGTAGATTGCTGTTTCTCAATATAAATTTTGAATGTATCTTAATTGACCAGTATTCAAAGTTTTATTGAATATAATGGACTAGCATCATAATTGAACTTTTGAAAGTTTTCAACTAAGTTTTACCTGCAAATCTGATTTATAATTCAGCTGATGGTGTGATACTTGAAATTTTCAATTGGAGTGCTACAAACAAACATATATGTATTTATGTGTGTGTATATTTCAAGAACGTAAGTGATCTCATATTGTGAACTGGAAATGCAAAATGTAATTATGCGTCTCTTGTTATGTTGTGAACTTTTCACAGATTGTGGTCAATCCATCCATTTGATGGATTGCAAATTTTATTTATGTACCAAATATAAAATCTATATTTAACAGAGGAAATTTCCAGGAATGCTTACTTTTCAGGGTACAAATTGTCCGTCTAATCATATAGGTCTTTTGCACTTTTCTACTCCGTTTCAGTTACTATATGGAGACTCGGCATGATGTTCATTTATTCACTTGTCAGAAGAAGGGAGTCTTGTTGGTATTCTTTGTTGGCTTTGGATTTTGCATGCTCGGTTCTTCATCTTCAAGTTTGGTTAGTGAATACTACTCATGCCCTAAAGTTCCTTAAATTGATCATTTCTGTCATTGCAGATATCTATTGATAGTGCATTAGCAGCTGCTTTTGGTATCATATTTAAGGTACTTGGAATTAAATATCTATGCCCTACTACCAGTATTATCTAATGTATGGCATTTGGTGGTTATTTGGAAAATTTATGTAGAAATACGTGACATTTGTGAGACTCCCATATATATATTTTTTTTCCTTTGTTTCCCATTAAACGATTGGCTGAAATGCATTTTTATGTTGTAAATTTTTTAGCCTTAAAAAAACAGAAAAATATAGAATTTTCAAGCTTTATGAGATGTCATTGAATAATGTAGCATATGTCAGCTTCATCAAGGTTTCATGTTGATGTCTTTCTTAAGGCATCTTTGCCAAATGAGGCTATTTTTAGAGAGAGAGGGAAGGAACAGAGGGACAGAAAGACAAATGAACAGAGAAGAGGAAACAAGATATTCTGTGCCAGTGCTTTCTATAATTGTTTTTGTCAGAAAACTAAGTATTTTTGGTGTGTCTTGGACTTTTTATTATCACAGTTATAGTTTGTCTTGTGCTTGATACATGTAATTGATGTTAATTATAAGCATTGTTAGAAGCAAGGTGTTTCCTTTCTTGGCTATCAGTGGAATTGATATTACTCTGAACTTGCATTTCTCTGAAATTTTGATAAATATACAACAATTTGACTACTTTTTTGGATAATCAAGTGAAGTATTTCTTCTTATCCCATAATGCCTTTTTTCCTTATCTCTGATGTACTATTATGTCCTGGAAATTAATGAAGCTTGTGAAGATTTAGACTTTACATGTACAATCCCTTGGGTATTATCAAGGTTCCATTGGCAAGCATCTAGCCCTAGAGTTAAGCTGGCAACATACTTAGAGAAGCTTACCCCACAAAATCATAAAAGGACTTAAAAGCTTCTGAATTTTTTGTAAGATTGATCTCTGTGATTTTGTTAATTGAATGGTAAATAGAAATACTACTGAAATTTTACTGAAAATAATTTATGCCTAACATGTTTAAAACTTTTTTTTAAATCCCAACTTTGATGATGCTTGTTATTTAGATCAAAATCTAAAAAAGGTCCCCATACAAAATGTTTATGTTAGCATCTATACAAACAATTGGCAACATTTTAGTCTCACGCATCATCTTCCAATTTTCAGGTGGGTAAGTGTGACCCGAATGCAGAGTCCAACAACTTAAATATCAGCAGCTTTTGTAGTTCCAACAAATACATTGCGAAATCTTATTTTGAAAAATATGAAAGTTTTGTAGAATCAAATTTTCAAGATTTCACTGCAGATGAACTTCTTGCATCCTCATGCAAATTGCTGCCAGATAATCTGAATGGTCCTCTGAGACTATTATTTCTGAATCGTGTTTTGATTGGTGAAGGTTCTCATCAGCATCTCCATTCGAGTATCAGACTTCACTTCGGGTCAGAGTCAACATCTCAGCTGCCCACTCACTTTTGTAAGCTTATAATTATAGAGAAACTTCCCTCTGGAGTCTTTGCTGACCCATTTGAGCTCCAACATCTTCTCCAGCGTGGAGGTAATTAATTCTTTTCTGCTTCTCAATATTCTCAAGTTTGTTTCAATTGCATGTTCTTCTTTCTCAAGTTGATTTGTGCTAATCATGATTGCAGTTTTTACTGACATAGCTGCTTTTGGAGATACAAATTTGGAATTGCCTTCTGTTACTTCCAATCAGTCTGTTGTTGAGATTCACATGAATGTCAGTTCCAATATCTTTTTTGGACAGACAAGTGAACAGGAAATCATCGTAGATCTTCCATTGCACGCCCGATATCCAGTAAGTGAAACGAGCATATTATTCTCTCTCTCCCTGCACGTTTTAGGATCTTTCACAAATTGCCCTGGCCATGATTTTGGTCTTTTGGTTTCTTTAAAAGAGTGAGAGACAGAGAGAGAGAGAGAGAGAGAGAGAGAGAGAGGGAGGGAGATTGAAATAACTATATTTTCAAAAATGATGTCAAGCTGCAAGCTTCCTTTTGAACGTGATTTCCAGCTTGTTACCATGCTACCTTAAATTTAGACTAAATTTCCTCTCATTTTCACATTTTTTCATTACCAACTCTGGCTAAAACTTAAATAACAAAGCTCTTTTTGGGCCTTTGGTGATTGAAAATAAATAACTGATTCATTGAGTACCAGCATAGTAAAAGTTTATGGTGGGTGGAACCGAATTTATGCAAAGACTGATTATAAAAAACTAAATGGATATAGAAGTATACAAATCTTGTCTATGCATCAATTCAGTAGGAAACGAGGTTAGAGTTGTAGCTAAGTTGGATGGGTTATATGCAAAGACTTTTCAAAAAATATCAGACAACCTCCTACAACTTTCTCCTGAAACATAAAGACACTGATTAATCCTCAAAACCTAGAAAACACTTAACGTAACCAAATTGGCAATTCCATTAGTTTTGATTGATGGAAAACTTTGACCTGAACTTACATGCAATCCTTTAATTGAGGGAAGTCTGTGTTGTTTTCCATAATCATATTTTGTTGTATTTTTTGAATCAATTGACTAAAACTGACTAACTGCAAATAAATGTTTTAAGAGTTGTCTAAAGTTTCATTCTATTGCAGCCCCTAGGTGAGAGTGGTTATTCAACAGTAGAATTTGGTGAACCTGATATATTCATGCACTGCAGCATACAAGGAAACTTGAACAACCAAATCTGCTTATTTGCCGAGTTGAAAACCAGTACTGTGGTCTGGAAAATACCATCTGGTACAAGGATGCATACAGCAATTGTGTCTGTCATTACTTTTGTTACAGCATTTATATCAACTTCTGTAATTGTTGCGACGTCCATGTTATATTCGGATGCCAATTTTGCAAAAACATCTAAACTATCATAGTTTTAATAAATAAATAAATAAATATATATATATATATATATATATATATATATATATATATATATATATATATATATATATATATATATATATATATATATATATATATATATATATATATATTTCGTGGCTTGACTTTCGGAGGATGAGATGTTAAGCAAAAACCGTCTTGGAGATATCTTGGTGATCTTCACACGTTGTATGAAATTTAGTTCTCCCTTTTTTTTTTAAGCCTATTTATTTATGACAGGCAAAGTGAACAGATCTAATAGAACAGCTTATGAACTTGCATGCTCAGCTTTTTGTACATTTTGTGGGGCCTTAAGGTGATTTTGAGTTGTATTGAGCTCCTCTCCATTGATTAAGTGCGTATACGTTCAGTGTTCCAACTGATCAACGGCCATTGAGTTTATCATTAAAATATGATGGTTAAAAACTTTGCTATTTCTTTAATCTGAGGATGATTAAACGCAAGATGAGGTGAATTCTTGGTCTAATGTCGCCGAATTCTGATAGAAATTTGTTGTTACTCGAGTGTTTATCACAAGCTCCATTTGAAATTGCTTTGAAAAGATAGCTCAGCTCCATCTAAAATTTCTTAGGAGATGATGTCTTCTTAATAGGCATTTCACTTTAATGTTGGTTTTTGATTCAATTACTGATCGGAGTTAGTACTCATTCAACAAAGCTACTAAAAACGAAAAGTATGGTGAATGTTACACTTGAGAAGCATTTGATGAGAATGAAGTTGGAGAAAATTTGTTTATTCATCATCTGTGGTAGAAAGAACGACATTACCTGAATGTTATTTCATGGTTTTCTCATTTTTCTCGACTTCGCGGGACTTTGGTATCCATTTCAATGAGTAGCTTCTGATAATACCATTACCACCCTTGAGGACAAGGGTTATTAACGGGGGAGGTAATGATGCATTGGAAGTAGTCAGCATGCGAGACCAGTATATGAATAGGCTTTAAGCTCTCATGTAAATGTATAACGATGATCAAATATTCGAATCTCTCTTCAATTGCACTTCATCTCCTTTTCCCTCTCTCATTTTCTGGGTTGGAAGAATCATACAACAGTCTCCAGTTCTCAGTTGATGTTGAGTCCCCACATTTTCAATTTGTGAAATTGAACTTTTACGATTTAATAAGCTTGCTCGAGCATGACTGGAAATCCAAGTGAGCAACTAAAATTAAGGACAAGACCAAAGATGAGAAAATTCACTCCCTCCAAGTCCAGTTTTCTGAGAAATAACAGAAATGGCTTCAGAAACGCGAGCTACCAGCCACAGGACTCAGAGATTATACAACGGAACCTTTCAAATAAGTTCTGGGGTTTAAGAAGGACCCGACCCAAATTTCTGGAGGCCTGGAGGCAGAAACCTAGATTATTTTTATTATTATTTTTAAATTAACTTGAGAGAGAGAGAGAGAGAGAGAGTTCAAATTAACCCTACAAGTTAAAGATAACCTTTTAGGTCAAAATCCAGAGTTTCTAAACAAGTGACTTGAATCCAAACTTTCCCGAGTACACCGCATTAGAGACACCACTTGCTGTCTACTACATCCCAGTCTGCTGCTTTTTCCGAAGTGAAACAACAAAGTTTCAATTGGACATGGTATTGACACAAAAATTATAGCTTGCTTCTCTGGAGATTTGCACTTCTGATACAAAATTGGTCCTCCAACTTAGTATTGCAAAAGTGCAAAATTCCCACAAGTGCATAAATAGAAACAGCGGAAGGGAGTAGTGAAAGGACTATCATATCAAGATTTACCAATTCCCTTTCACCACCATAAACTTCCCCTTTTTTTTTTTTTTATAATAAAAGGGGGGGGGGGGGGTGTGGATCATGATGACAGAGATACCTATAAAGAAAATAGGAGCAGATATCAGCATGGTTAGTAAAATCCATTGCATCATCTGAACACCAAAATTGAATCATGCTTACTATAATATATAAGAAGTTAGAGAAGGACCGAGAATTGATCCCTATTCTTCAGGCTGTACCTCAGGAAAACACAAAAGAGAAGGATGGGAAAGCAAAGAATTAATATTTTATTTATTAATATAAGAGATTGGAAAGAACAATTACACAAGCTATGGCACAACCCTCAAACCCAAGAGAAGAATACAGGAGAACAGCAGGCAACCCACCATCCAAAACATAACTGAATATATTATCCTATGCAAATACCAAACAATATATACCACCCTCTGACCAGCAGTCAGACAACTCCAACAATCATGATTTCTTTCAACATAACCAGATAAATTAGCATAGATATCCCTATCTTGTTTCCAACAGCTCTTGAAAATGTCAATGATTGAATAAAATAAACTTTGGATTATGCAGCAAGTACTATGACAACAATGAGAAGCACAATCCCAAAAATCACCAACAACAAGCAAGTCTGCATAAAAAAATAAAAAAGTTAAAATGGAAATGCCATTCTAGAAATTGCAAAGACAGCATTTCAATAGGAAGTCAATGGTGAGAGTGACAAATGATATACAATTTTTTTTTTTTTTTTTAGTAAAGTACTATTTAGCCCTTGAGATTTTTATTAAATAATGACTTAGCTCCTACCGTTTGAGAAATTAGCTCTTTAGCGCCTGAGATTTCATTATGTTAAAAGAAATAGTCTTTCCGTTAATTTTTCCGTTAAAAATTTATGGAACATCTAAAATGACCTTTATTTACAATTTAACTTTCTATTTCATGTCATTCTCTCATTTATACCCTCTCTCTCTCTCTCTCTCTCTCTCTCTCTCTCGAGTTAAACAAACTTTTATTTTATTTCATCTAATTCATTGTTAAATTATTTTCATAAATTAATTTTTTATTTATAAGGCTTTTCATAACATAAACCTTATTCATCCTTCATTTTCCCACCTAACAAATAAACATTAAAATTTAAAAAAAAAAAATTGATTTACTGAAACCACCATCACGACCGAAACCGAAACCACCTGCCCATAACCCACCACGTTCCCATTTCGTATTTGGCATTCTCCCAAAGCGCCAAGTTGTTGCTTCCGCTGCTTAACCGATCGTAATTGTTTATATTGTTTACATTCTTACATGCTATTATTATTGTTTATATTGCTTGCCAAAGCCAATGATTGCTTAATGTTCTTCATTTGCTTTATTTATGTAATTTAAGCAAGCCAAGTGTCATGTGTTGCTTTCTATGAGAAAAGCTATTGCTTTTGTTATTCCTGTCACTGAAATTTCTGATTTAAAAATATAATTGTACTTAAATCCTAAACCATTGTAGATTCATTAAAGAAAGAAAAAAGAAAAATGACGGAAAATGGTAGGGGGGTAAGGGTATGGGTTGGGGACAAGGGCATTTTGGGAATAAATATTTATTTTCTTTTTATTTTTGATTTATTTTTAATTTTTTTTAACAGAAAAGGTGAAAAAAAATGGATGAAATGATTAAATAGTTTGACGGAATCAAAACTGAGAAACTAGTTAGTTTCTAAAAATAGAAGGACCACTTCATTATGTCAAACCTCATGGACTAAATAGTACTTTACCCCTTTTTTTCAACTGAATTCACTGTATCAAAGACAGCAGCTTGGATTCTTAAATATAGAAATGACATACATTTCACCTTAAAATTTAAAGGTGATGTTTCAATACCAAGACCCTAGCCCGACAATTCTAGGGCATCATAGTGATTAGTGGATAAGAAGAAAAACAAAGAAAATAAATAGTTAATGCATTGAATTCATTTTTTTTTTTTTTTATATTTAAAGAGAGAAGCTCCAAGTTACCAGAGATGAATTTGATCTTTGGGTCTTTGCCGCTTTCACAAGATGTGTTTTCCCTTGTGCAGTTGCAGCTTGCGCATTTTCAACATGGGTACCAATATCATCTGCAAAATATACAAGAAAAAGGGAGGTGAAGTTAGGGCAGAGAGAGGGAAGAATCATCAACAATAGAATGAGCCAAAAAATAAGGAGTTCTGCACAAAAGAGAAAATGGAATTACCAATCATAGTTCCTTGCTCATGAACGAGGACAGCAAGATCTTTAAAAATTTCATTCACCTCACCAATTTGCTGCTGAATTTCTTGTATTCCTTGCTCTCTTTCCTCAATGATTGCCTCATTGAAGGCAATTTCATTGTCCAATAGCAGGACCTCCTGTCTGCAACAAAATTAACTTCAAGCTAAGCGTACATTATCCGTGCAACTAATAACCCCATACCTAAATCAAGATATGTAAAGATATCGAAATTGTAGAAGTCTGATTCAGACTATCAAATAGATGAAAGAACCATTAAACACATCTTTCAGAGTATATTTTACTAGGTTTCCCAGTGCGTGAGGTTTCTTGCATTGCAATCTCTAGGAAGGATTAGATGTATGCATGCCCTCAAATTGCAAGAGATTGATTCTGTGTTTTGGACATGTGACCCCAAGGTAAGATTGGTAAAATTTATTCACTCATCGTATCATAGATAATAATGAGAAGAAAAGGCTGATCAATGCTTAAAACTAAATCTGTATTGATCCACAATAGCAGAGGCAATCCATTTACCAATCCTATTAGGAACTTCCAAGCAATCAAATTTATATAAGCACTCTTGCATGTACCATCTCTAAATAAATGGTCTAAATTGAGTCCTGAAAATCCTTTCATCTGAAGACAAAATAATGATAAGAGTAAATAGAAAAATGAGACAATTTTTTGAAGACCAACAAGCAGTCAAGGATTAGAATCTAAACTATGAGTATTAAATAGCTCCTAACATACATACACCATGAACAAAGAATACAATAGAAAAAGATAAATGAAATCAATCAATTTAAGTAAATAGTAAGATATAACAAAAATCATGACAAGGTCAATTATAAGCCCGTCATAGCACTCACCTTCTTGATTCCACAAGAAGAGCACGCTGATCTTGACTCTTATCGTTATTTACATCTATCTCATTGGCTGTGTAGCTGCACAAATCATAAACACGTGAAAATTAGCTAAAAATTTAACATGAATAATTTTTTTAAAAAAAATTGGAAACATAGAAAAAAGTAGAGAGATGTTAAGGAAAATTTTGTATAGACAAAAGAGGATGCCCAAATATCAAGGCATGGACAAAAGCGATTTCTAAACACAATTGCCTTATACTATTAAGACCCTTGTATTATCACAAGGCATACTAATTCTAGTACTATATGTCACATTTATTAAGTAAAATACAAGTCGCATCGCACACGTTAAATTTTAATTTTGATAGTTCATAAGGATACCTTAATCTAATAGTTCATTTATTATTGAATACACTGCAATTCTACTTATACATATGCTTTACAACTTCATAATATAATTATAATTTTGCAATTGTACTTATCAAGTTTTTTAACTTAAATGTTCAAGAATTTTGGAATTCTTTTAAACCCCATATACATTAGACTTTAAAGGATAAAAATGATATGAATTAATCTATATCAATTAGTAATTTTATTCCATTTAATTGTAATATTAATTACCATTTTACTCAATATATCAATAAATATTTCGGTAATTAATCATTATAAAACAGCCAAACACTTTAATGCCCCACTTGCTCACAAGCTCATTTACTAGTTAACCTAAAACAAACATTACTTTATATATTTGTTTGGACCAAGTGTAGAAAGGGGGAAAAGGGACTTTAACAAGTGTGTTTAATTCATTCTCACTAAAATAAATATTTGTGTGTTGTATACCACTGAGGATTGTCTGCAATGTATAGCACAAATGACTTGTTAAAATGAAGTATATCACAGTATGCAAACAACCATATAAAGATGTGAATGTGCAACCACAGTCTGGAAACAAATTATTCATTGCACCAAACATAAAATCTCAAGTTACTTCATTTGATGAAAAAAAATCATTTCAATTTCATCTTTCACGAACATAGGAATGGAACTAGTAAATGTAACTATACAATTTTTAAGTTTGAAAACAGTCACCTTGAAGGAAGAATAGCCTGGGGAATAAAAGGGGTATATGCTGTTTCCCTCTCGGCTGCAAGCCGTTGAGCTTTTTGAAATTCTTTCAGAACTGCTTGAAAATCTTTTGCAAGTTTAGCATCAGCAATCTTTTTGCTTTGCTGCAATCAAATTAAATAAACGAGAATGAAAAATCTAAGGTATTAATAATCCAACCGGTAGCTCTAAAAAGCACATCCCACAACGAGAAAGTAAGCAATTGAACAAAAAGAAATTAATATCAATCAACTCTAGGAAGTTTTGGAATTTATGACAGGACACTGTACTATTAATCCACTAAAATAAATGGTAATGAAGAAGAGCAAACTTACACTAACTCCAGCATGATGATCTGTTTCACTGGCTTGTTTAAGTTTTGCTGAAGTGTCCTTCACCAACTGGCCAATATGTATCCTTGTCTTGTGCCTGCAATGCAAGAAATTCAGTCCAAGGTCCACTCAGAATAGATTTTAAGATTCTGTATATCCAATAAAAATACAGGAATACTCAATGAGGGAACAACTGAACGAGGGGGAAGGAGAAAGGGAACTGTTAATCATCAACAGGTCCAACACAATATGGAAAAGGTTAAATGCAACCAAGGTGCTATTGAAGGATATACAGTTCATACAATAGCTTAATGTAGCTTGCCTTTTCCAATAGTCCAACAGAAAGTACATATTATGGCACCGAAATAAAGCGGGCAATCACATTTAAAAATGATTCATAAGGTTTTTCTTTTCCTTTTTAAAAAATATTGTATGGGCCAACCAACGAATACAGCATCAAAAATGGGGGCACTGTCCAGAAGCACATGCTAAAAGCCATCTTCGGCTCCACATACCCCATTCTACAATTAAAAGTCGTGGGTTTGCCAATGCCCATACTACAGTCACCATCAGAAAACAATTGGCAACTCCAAATGCTTACTTTCCAGTTCTATGAATCAAAAGACAGAGAACAGTGCAGTTCTGAAATTGTAAATTCTTTTAAAACCCTAATTATTAATAGCATCATTTCACAAATTAATCAATTCAGAGAGGCGAATTTCACAAATTAAGCAATCCAATAAAATAAATTCAATCACATCCAAATTGAACAATTCAAAGAGCATTATAAAAACCAAAATCAAAATTGTCCATAACTGAATCTAAAATTTCAATTAGCAAAAAAAAAAAAAAATGATCAAAATGACAAAATAACAAAAGGAATTAAACTCACAGCTTCTCCCGGAGCTCGGGGGTATCCTTGGGAGTACCAAGGGTATTAACAAGACGTTGAAATGTGGAAACGGCGGTGGTTATCTGGAAGATTCCAGATACAACAGTTTGCGTGGCATCTTTCTTGCCGTTTATCAAGTCTCTCCTTGAAACCGCTGTATGGCGTCCGGCCTCGAGATCTTGAAAGCTCATATTATTATTTGTAAATGAACAAGCGTCGAATATGGATCCCCACCCTCCCAAACACTTTCTCGAGAAAATCGACGAGAAAGGAAAGGAAAGCGAGCGTTTGGGTACAGGGATTAGAAAAGCAAGGAATTAAACGTTAGATTAGGGTTAAAGAAATGGAAGAGAAGGCGTGAAATTTTTTATGGTTGTGAGAGGGAGCGAGCGAGCGAGCGTAATGATGATAATGATTGAGGGATGGTTTGTCGTTTGGGCATTGAGCTGTGGAGGTGTGAATATACTGTTGCCGCCACGTTGATGTGGACGCTGGAAGAAAGTGACGCGTGGAAGATAACAATTGGACGGAGTTAGCAACAAGCCTAGGGTGCTCCTTCCTGAGAAGTTGTGTGCATATATATATATAGCTTTTTTTTTTTTTTCCATATATATATATATATATTATCATTAGCTTCATGCTGGTTTGTTCTACGACCTATTTATTTTTTATTTAATATTAATTTTATATAATTTAAAGCTATATTAATATATTATTTTTATAATTTAATTGATATATTTGAAAAGAAAAGGAAATAGTAAAAGGAAAAATATAAATAAGTAAATAAATATAATTAAAATATCAAAATATTTAATGAAAAATTATCATTTTAATTCCACATTTCGTAATAATATTTCAATTTATTTTTAATTAAAATTAATATAATTACATATTTTATTATTTATATTTTAACACATATTTTACTACTATATTTTAACACTTATAAAACTAATAAAATTATAAAAAAATATATGTTAAAGAAAAAATAATTATGTTATACAAGAAAAAATAATTGGATAAAAATATAAGATAAAATATCTAAAAATAATAAAAAATAATCTCTTTATTATCAAGTTAAACATTTTTTTTTTGAAAAATATAAAAATTATACACATCCAATTCATGTCCTTCTTTTACATACAAACACGTGTATATATACAACATATATATATATATGCAAATAACCTCAAATATTATGTATAACGATTAATATTTATTTAATATTATATATATGCAAATAACCTCAAATATTATGTATAAGGATTAATATTTATTTAATATTTTAAATATCTTAATAATTTATTTGAATTTGCATACTGTATTATACATGAATAATTAGGCAAAAATATTAATATATTTTTCTTATTTTTATTATATAAATTATTGAGTTTTATTAATATGTGTTAATATCATTTAAAATAATATAGTAAATTATATTTATTTAGATAGTAGTTATTATTTTTTTTGTACATGATTATTAATAGAATTATATGTTTTATATTTGATATTAAAATTTTTACTATTATCTTCTTATTTTATTCTATAGAATAAAATTCTCATATTACTTTGAATTTTCTTAAAAATGCTACCATTATATGTCAATTTTTTAATATTGTAAAAATAAAATAATCTTATAAAATAAATTTAAAAATTTTTCAAAGTGGTAATGTCATGTACAAAAAATGTTATATTTTAAATTGACACAAATAAATATGTCATAAATTTTTAATGAATAATATTAAAACATAACATGTAGACTAATAGAAAAATAATATGTGGCGAATATATGTCACATGATACACACACATATGTATATATTAGATTCTATTTTTCTAACTATTAAGTAAATAAAATTAAAATTAAAATAAATGAGCAAAAAAATAAGGATTTTTATCTATGATATGGGGTAATGACTGTAACATTATACAACTCTATCAAAATATCTACTTTTTCTGATCAGACTCATTTTATATTAATTTAATTAAAATTGAGTGAAATAACTGTTTTATAATTATATTTTATCTAAAATAACTACTCTTAATTAATACATTTAAGGAGCTCATAAGAAAGAAAAATATTTATTTCAAACACAAAATATAATTTGGAAGTAATTATTTTAAACAAAAAATAATTTAAATAATTTAAAAATAAATTGAACTTATAAAAAAAATTAGATTTTAATAAGGTTGTTATTATGAGTCGACTCTATGGGGCACTAATCTGCACTGGGTCACAGAAAAGCTTAATACTTCCAAAGCCTATGATTAGTCTGACTTTTCTAATCAACAAAAAATTTACAGGATCCCATATGAATTTACCACATATCAAAGATTATGAGCCCACATATTAAACATAATAAAGTTGCTCTGGGTTATCATCTTAAAATATCAATATTAATATCAACCTCCTATTTAATAGTATTTGATCATCAATTGGAGGAAGCTTTGCTATCCTCAGCATATCTTACAGCACTATTCAGTCAAACTCTAACACATGAATATATATATATATATATATATATATATATATTGTAATTGCATATCTAAAATGCATGACACAGTACAGTACACAATGAAATGCATATTCAAATAAATTAGAAAAAAAATCCACTATCAGAGAAAAAGGGTAGGGATACTAAATATATATTAAATCCATACTCTATTGTAATTGCAAAGTCTAAAATACATAATACAGTACAATACATAATGAAATGCATATTCAAATAAATTAGAAAAAAATCCACTGTCAGAGAAGAAGGGCAGGGATACTAAACAAAAATTTCGCTTCTTATAGTGTTGGACCTACAATCTAGAAAAATAAGAAGACACAGGTAAGCATCTTAATTCAATGAAGTAATGATCCAATATATAAACCCAGTATCCTACAATCATTTTAATAGTAAGAATGCTAATGTATCGTGCTAAACAGTCAAATAATTATATAATCATTTAAGAATGAGAATTAGTCCACAAAAATCAAACTAGACCTCAGTATAGGGAGCCAATCACCTATTTGGCTCTCTAAATCCTAATATTATATCTTAAGATCCAATACATAGCGTTGCAGATGTCCCTGACCTAAACCACACAGCGCTGACCCGACTAGCAACAACGCTGAGCGATGAGTAAGCCCGTAGTTGTTATACACTAGTCAAGCTCGTCATATCATAATCATCATCTTATAATCATAATCATAATCCTAAGTGGTCTTATACCATCCCAATCCCATCCAGCATTTACAAGTAATATGCAATGTAGATATAATAAATCGTTCACATACATATGTCAAGATGCTCAATTCTTATACATAATGCATAATTATAATTATATACACACACACATAAAGTAAATGTAGATGCATGGAAAATAGGAAAACATATTAAAAAGCATCACTCACACCTTGATGCTGAAAATTCAGACTCGATCATTAGCTTAGACTTAGAGATGCAGAAGATGATCCTAGAAGAGCTTAGAATAAAATATCAAAGGACTATGAAAACAAGAATTATAAGAACCAAAAGATAGATACATCCTAAGATTGCATAGAAATCTTCCGAAAATTTGATAGAATTTCTCCTAAAATAAACCTAATTCCCTGAAACATAGATAATCGACTCAACTCAAATAAATCTCAAATGTCCACTTTGGGCCTCTATAAAACAATAGTCACATAATATCATCACTTATTTCTCATGACACAAAATTTAAAATCCCAATAATAATAACATTCTCAATTAATATTCCTATTAATTATAATTAATCACCATTAATCATTCTAAGGTCGATTATATATATATAAGGATTTAAATATCAAAATACATGTCTAAAACTCATTTTGGAGCTACTAGTCATTACTCATTGGAGTATCACCAAAAAAATCATCGTAAATTATCGTCAATGGCAATTGGTAGCAAAATAGGTATCGATGGATTCATTTCAACACAAGGATTCCAGAAACCACTGTCACTCTCCCTCACTTGTAGGAGGGATTACTAAAAAATGGTGTCATGAGCTTTGAACTTCATTATATTTCAATCAAAATTTAGGTTAGTTGAACTAGGGCAAATGAGGTACTAAAAGAAAACTTAAGATGAGAGGAGTCCAATCGTATCATACTATTAGGAACGAAGGTCGAAGCTGGCCAAAATGAGCTCCAGAAGATTCTTATAGGAGGTACAATTGATGATGCACCCGACATCTTCTAGCAGTGAGCTTTTACTGATGGACTTATCAGCGATAGGGCTTCCCTCTAGCAATGCATGTAATGGCCAAATGGGATGGTTCAATAGCAGTAGAAGCTTCTCTCTCCCTCTCTCCCTAGAATGAAGAGTTGATTGCTCCCCTTTTGACCAATCAGCCTTTGCTCAACCATATATAATAACAACGACGACTTTAAAATTTAAATAATAGTACTTTTAATCCTTAAAATTAATAAAAATTTTCAATTTATAAAAAAATCAAAATTCAAGTTATTATAATTTTACCCATTTAAAAGAAATTCTTCCTCAAATTTAAATAGAGTAGTTAATCATAAAACATAATACTTGTTTTATTAAAGATAGTAATAGTTTACATTAAAACATTAAAGCATCAATTTACAAAACAAAATCAACTTGTCACAAACAGATAAGGGCATTTCTTGCTCATCTTAGCTCTCACCTCTTAAGTACACTCTACTATGGTATGATTACATCACAAAACCCTTACCATAGGAATTTTTTTAAAATGTAGCTTGCAAATATGAAAGTCCATTACAATTATAGGAACTTCCTTGTAAGATAGATTTTTACAAATCTGGACTTCTCGGCTATAAAGGTGAGAGATATATTTCCTTAACATAAAGATGTAGAATACTGGGTGGACACAAGAAAGATATGATGGCAAGTCTAAATGATATGCAAATACTCTAACCCTCTCAATGATTATATATGAGTCAATATACCTTGGTACCAAATTCCTTTCTTATCAAATTTCATTACTCCTCTCATAGAAGAAACCTTTAGGAAAACAAGATGGCCCATATCAAAAGACACATCTCTTTGCTTGGGATTTGCATAGCTCTTCTGTATACCAAAGGCAATCTTCAGCTCTCAAATTATAGGAACTGTCTTATAAATGATTTGGAATAAGTCAGTTCTACCAATTCTCTCTCTCTAATTTCTTCCCTACAAACTAGGGATTTGCACTTTCTACCATATAGAGCCTTATACGGTAAGCAAACTCAATCAATGCAAGTTGCTAATCCTAATGACCTCCGAAATCAATATAAACATCCTAAGCATATCTTCCAATATCTAAATGGTTCTCTCAAACTGAAATCTAATATCATATCTAGAGCTTCTTACAAGGATTTTCAAAATCTAAAAGTGAATTGGGCCTTCTGTCTGACACAATAAAGATTGGTACTTTGTGTAAGCAAACTATCTTGTTAACATAAAACCTTGCATACCTAGACACAAAATAATTTCACAAGAATGAAATGTGCCAATTTGATTAATTAGTCCACTATAACCATATTGAGTCATACCCTAAAATAGTCTTAGGTAACCTAATAAAAAAATCCATAGTAATCCTTTTCCACTTCCATTCAGGAATGGGAAGTGGCTATAATAATGTAGAAGGCTTTTGATGCTCCAACTTTACTTGTTGACAGGTTAGGTGCTTAGAGAAAAATTTAGCAATATCTTTCTTCATACCATTCCATTAATAAATACCCTTCAAATCATGGTACATCTTAGTGAAACTTGGGTGCACATTATATGCTGCAAGATATGTCTCTTCCATGATTCCTTTCTCTAATTATCCACATCAGGAATACATAAAGAAGAACTATGTAAAAGCACTCTATTATCATCAATCATAAAGTCTCTGGTACTATCTTCCTACACCTCTTCAATGATTTTGCATAATTGTGGGTCCCATCTTTGAGCTACCTTAATTCTCTCTGTTAGAATTGAGCAGACTTTAAAGTGTGCTAACAATACTCCAGAACTGTGCATCTCTAGTTATAAACCTCATCAGATAGTTCTTAACTCTTTAATTATAGGCCTCTTCTCCACCACAATGTGAGCTAAATTAATAGCAAATTTCTTGCTTAAGCCAGGAGATATAATATTTGTTTTACTAGGGTGGTAAAGAATGATGTAGTCAAACTCTTTTAAAAGCTCCATCCATCTCTTTTGCCTTAAGTTCAAATCCATTTGGTCAAAGATATACTTTAGACTCTTGGGATTGGTGTATATCTTAGAGGTCTCACCATACAAGTAATACTTTTAAATTTTCCAGGCAAAGATTGTTACTATTGTCCCATAAATATTTTGATGATATCAAAACTTAGTTTAATTAAGCTCAATTTATATATGGAATTCACGTGATGCAAATATTTGTTTAAATTTAATTATCTTTATTATATATATTTGTTGTTCATAGGGTGTAACAATAGTTACCACACAGGGTGTTATGATAGTTACCACCTAATGATTTTTGAGTGTTTGTTAGGTATAATTAAGTTACTACCATTATCCTAAGTCACTATTGTGACTTAATTGACTAATAGACACAGAAGCAAGCAGAAACAAAAGTTACTGTCATTACTTCTAGTCACTATCATGACTGTTTGGAGTCATGGAAGTTACCATAATAACTATTGTTACTACATAAAATAAAGCCAAACAGTCACGAGAGTTATCATAAATCACTATAGTGAATCTATCACATCAACTGAAAATCTGGGAAGATTTCTAGCCATTAGAAGCATCGAGGGAGCAATTATTACTTGATTTAAGAGCCCAACATTCATATTTAATGCTTCTATAAATACTACAAGATTCAAATGAAAATTAGAACTCTTGCTAAGTGAAAATCAAGTGCTATATTAAGAAAAACTTCCATTCTTCTTTTTGTTAAAATCATACTTTATTTTTAGAACACTAGAGCTAAAACTTTAAATCTTTTGAGTGTTTTTCATTGTAAGCTAGAAAGCTTTATTCTAACCTTTCATTCTAGCTTGTACTAAGTCTTATGAGACTTAAAACATAATTTTTATTGTATCTTGAGGGTGATTTGGGTGAAATCCTATAAAATATATTGTAAAGGGTGAAATCACGGTGAACTAAACTTATAAAGTTTTGGGTGAAAATCCTAGTTATTTAGTGGAACCCTAAATCGACTTGATTTAAGATAAGTGGATGCATGAGAGGTAATTGAGCTTCGAACAACTATAAAACTTGGCTAAGCTTTCTTTATCTCAATCTCTTTATTTTTGTCTATTTATTTGAAATTGGAATTTATTGTATACAAGGTGTTAATTTGCATTAGGATTTTTAATAATTCTATTCATCCATAAGATTGCCATTCTTGGGACAATAATTACTACCATTTCCAAATCATGGGAGGGCAATTTTGCTCATGCTTCTTCAACTGGCAAGAGGCATAGGCAATTATTTTACCATATTACATCAGTACACACCCTAAGCCAACTCTTGAAGCATTACAGTAAACGGTAAAACCACATGTACCCGAAAGTAAAGATAATACTAGAGTCGAGGTAAGGAAATCTTTAAACCTCAAGAAAGAATCTTCACATGCATCAATCAACTAAAATTTTACATTCTTTTTAGTTAATTGGGTAAGAGAGGTTGCTATCCTTGAAAAATCATGGATAAAACGATGATAATAGCCTGTTAATCCATGAAAGTTGTGAATCTCGATGACTATAATATGCCTTAACTAATTTGTGACAACTTTAACCTTTTTGTCCATCATAATGTCATCCTTAGTAATAATATGTGCCAAAAAGGCTACACTGTCCAACCAGATTCACATTTAGAGAAATTGGCATACAAATATGGTTCCTTAAAATCTACAAAACCATCCTTAGATGTTGTGCATGCTTTTCTAGAGTTCTTGAGTATACTAAAATTTCATTAATAAATAAAATGACTAAATGATCCATAAATGGTTTAAACACCCTATTAATAAGATCCATGAATGCAGTAAGTGTGAGACCTCGCCCGAGCACCGGCCCGGTCCATTAAAGGGAATCGGGATGCTCATTCGGGTTTAGACTTACGATGAAACCTTTGGGTTCGGATTTGGTTGATTTTGAAAATGATTTTGGGAGTTACCACCCTAATTTATTTTAAATGGGAAAAATTAAAAAAAAATCCGGTTGACTCCAATTTATTAATTTTGCAATTAATTTATCCAAGGATAAAAATCACTAATCTCGAACTAGGTTGAGATCGGAGACTAAGTTTTTAATTTAAAATAATCTAAATTTGGCTCTTAAGTTTAATTTGACTTAAAAATTGATTTCGTGAATGACATTAATAATTGCAAATAAAATGTATGAATATGACATGAGTGCAAGGTGAAAATTAAAATAAAATATTCACAAATTAAAAAGGAAAAAAGAGATTGATAGAGATTTGGATTTGAGGTTTGGATTTAGATTTCAAACATGCCTACGTATCCCATTAAATGAAGATCAAAACCCACGTAGTTCATTCCACGATTAAGTGGAGAGATTTAAGGGTTGATCAGATTGATTGATTTGATTTGGGTTTGAAAGGAAAGGCTGATACCTTGACTTTTGGTGGGTGAAGGGTTTTACTGGACCGAAATTCTATTTTATCTAGACCAGGTGATTAGATTGATTGGGAGATTAATTAATTAATTAAAAAATAATTAACTAATTAATATGATGAAAAGAATAGAAGGATTAATTAATTAATTTGGATGAAAAGTGGATTAAGAAAAAGGATTAATTTGATTTTGGAAAAAGGTAATTAATTAATTAAAAGGATTAATTAATTAATTTGGATGAAAAGTGGATTAAGAAAAAGGATTAATTTGATTTTGAAAAAAAGTGATTAATTAATTAAAAGGATTAATTAATTAATTTGGATGAAAGGTGAATTAAGAAAAATGATTAATTTGATTTTGAAAAAAAATGATTAATTAATTAATTAATTTTAATTTAAAAAAAGAGTTTTAGTTAATTAAAAGGATTAATTAATTTGGTTAGGGTGAGATAATTAATTAATTAAAAAGATTAATTAATTAATTAGAGAGTGGTTGAGAAGAAGAGATGAATTAGTAGATAACCATCAATACTAATTCAAGAGATGTGTATTGGAATGAAGGATGAAGAGGGGTATTTATAGGAAGAGTGGGTGAGGGTAGTTTAGGAAGTGGAAAAGTGAAAAGACCAAAATGGTAGAGCTAGAAAAAAGCTAAAAAATCATATTAGGGGTATTTTGGAGACTGCAACCAGATAGTTTGGGTGGCGCCACCAGAGGCATGGGTAGCACCACCGGGCCTCTGGAAGGCGCTGCCAGCCAGTTGGGCAGTACGCCACCCAGGAGGGTGGCGGCGCCGCCTAGGCAGTCGGCGGTGCCGCTGGCTACTGATGTGGCACTCTTTTTTTTTTTTTTTTAGATATTGGTTGTTGGTATGAAGTTTGAGAATTTTGGATGTCTGGTAGCAATGTAATTGAAGGCTAAAAAATTTTCTTTCGAGGGCGCTACCCCCGCCTGGTAACCGGTTAGCAGCACTACCATAATAGTTTCACGCAACGTGTTAAATTTAGCAAATGCTAAAACTGCGATTGGATACTGAGAGTGTAAAATTGAAAGTTCACAGTAAGTACATTAGTGAGTGTAAAAGACATTACAAGGAACTCATAATGCCTGTAACAAGTTTTAAATGTTGTCTTAGGTATATCTTCCTTTCTAATCCTCGATTAGTGAAACCCATAATGAAGATCAATTTTAGAAAAACATTAAGCACCCTAAAGTTGATTAAACAAATCATTAATTTGAGGAAGAGGATACTTGTTATTTAATGTCACTTTGTTCAATTGTCTATAATAAACACAAAGGTGCATAGATCCATCTTTCTTCTTCACAACGAACATACAAGTGCCCCAAGGAGAAGTACTAGACTGGATGAAACCCTTATCCATGTGAACCCTCATTTTAATACCTTCAAAATTATTTTTGAACTCACCTACACTAATTAAAATATTTTTAGCACAATCTAATATTTTTCCTACCCTAACTGGACCTTTTGTACTAGATAGTATTTTTCCAAAACTAATTGAATTTTCTCTCAAACTGATTGTCTAGCTGCTCTAAAATTAATTTTGAGTCTATTAAAACTGACCGATAAATTTTTTGAACTTTGAATCTCCCAGAAGCTAACTTGGAAATCTTAAAACTGATCTAAAGCACCAAAGCAAATTTTAGTTGGCACGCCCACCAAAGCTGTCGACAGCACCGGTGCCCCTCACAGAGGCATGCCGCCCTCCATACTGGCAGTGCCGTTGGTCCCTCCAATGGCTTGGCCCCCACTACCCAACCTGTAGTCCCTAAAATACCCCCAATTTGAATTTTCAGCATTTTCCTAATCCTATCCCTCATTGTCTTTTCACATTTTCACGTCCTAAACTACTCTCAACCCTATTTGCCTATAAATAGGCCTCCCATTTCTCATTATTCCACACTCCAAAATTAATATTGATTGCTATCTATTAATTTTTCTGTTCTTCTCTCTTCATCCACTCTTTAATTAATTAATTAATTTCTTCTCCCAAACCAAGTTAACTAATCCTTTTAATTAACTAAAATCTTTTTTAATCACTCAAAAGTTAATTAATTAATTAATTAATTTTTTTAATTAATTAATTACTTCCTTTTTTTCAAATTACATCAAAAATCTTTTTTTTTTCACTCATCCACTATTTTAATTAATTCATTCATTCATTCACCAATAATTTTTTTTAAATCTTTAATCAATGCAATTGTCTGGTCCAATAAAACGAAACTTTGGTCTGGCAAAACACTTTTTCTATCTCGTCCATCAAAATCTAATGTATTTTTCATCAACTCATTCCCTAAACCAAAAATTAGTTTAATCAATCAGTAAACCCCTCCACTTAATCATTAAATAAACTATGTGGGTTTTGATTTTCATTCAATGGGGAACATAGGCACGTTTGGAATTTAAATCCAAACCTCAAATCCAATTTTTCAAATTAAATTTATTTTCCATTTTTCCAAATGTAATTAATTAGTTTCTAAATAATATTTGTAAGGGAATCTGTGGTCTTCCTAGAATCTCATAAGAGTTAGAGGAAATATCCCAATTTTTATTAATGTAATTACCTTAATTGGAATTAAGAAGTGATTATATGGTTTCTCTAACTCCATAAAAATTAGAGAGAACACTCTCCTTAATTTGTGAATATTTACTCTAATTATTTTACTAATCCCCATGCACTATACATTTATGTTATGCTATATTCATGCATTTTCTTTATTTTCATCTTATAAATGTCATTCATGAAATAAATTTTTCTAAAGTTAAACTAAACTTAAGAGTCAAATTTAGATTATTTAACAAAAAACATAGTCCCCGAGCTCAACCTAGTTCAAGGTTAGTGATTGTATCCTTAGGTAAATTAATTGAAAATTAATAAATTGGAGTCAATTGAGTTTTTTCCTTAATTTTTTCATTTAAAAAATAAATTAGGGTAGCCACTCCTAAAATCATTTTTCAAAATCAACCAATCAGAATCCCAAGGTTCCATCGTAAATCTAAGTCCGAATGAGCATCTCAATTCTCTCTAACAGATCGGGTTGGTGCTTGGATGAGGCCTCACGATCCAAAAGATCTTACATCTACTCCTTAAGCTCCTTTAATTCTATAGGTGGCATCTTATAGGGTGGCATGTATATAAGATTTGTTCCAGGTACCACAATAATACAAAATTCTATCTCCCCATTAGGAGACAATCGTAGAAGCTCTTTAGGGAATTAATTCACAACTAGCACATTTCCCACATTTCCGACATCCATGAAAACATCTCTAACCAAAACAAATAACCTTGATAGTTACGACGTAACATCTTTCTAGCACTATTAAGACCAAGTTATTGGGAACAACACTTTTTTCTCCTTTAGTTACCTAGTACACAAAAAATAATTGCTTTGCTGAAGCTATTGAGGGTAGCATAATGGGTTGACAACCATTCCATACCCAACATACATCAAAATCATCACATCAAGTAAAATCAAATCAGCAAGAAGAATTATACCGTCAATTTGAACGAACATGCTTCAAAGGTTGTGTCCACCAACAAAGAACACTCATAGGAGTAACAACTAATAAGGAACACTCAAGATTGATAGGGATCATGTCAAATCTCACTATAAAACTAGAGATATAAAGGAGTGTGTAGCACATAATAACACACGTGCTTCTAAAGAACAAACAGAAAGAATACCTGCCACCACAGAGTTTTAAGCCTAAGCATCCTGATGTATGAGAGTGAAGACTCTAGCTTGACCCTGATTCTATCCCCTGCCCGCTTAGCTGAAACTATATCCCTAACTCAATCCTCTACCTATGCCTCTAAAACTATGGCCCTACTAGCTACTTAATTGTCCTGTAGATTGAGAAGGAGTGAGGTATGCATAGATTGAGCTATACTAGCCATGTATCCTTGGGTAAATCCATGACTAAATGCTCTCTAACCATTAGATACAGGGCAATCCTTATCATATTAACCCGACTAGCCACACCCAAACATATACCTAATCCCTACAATATTGCCCTTGATGAGTTCTACCACATCTAATGTGATACTAGAACCAAAGCTAGAACCTGAACCATTGAAGCTAGAACTGCCACTACTACCACTATAGCCTTTGCTATGTCTAAATTCACCTTTACACTATGTTTGGATAAATTTTAGGGAGGAAAGAAAAATACGAGGGAAAATAAATTTTATTTTCTTTTACATATTTTCCTTCCTCATGTTTAGATAGGAAGAAAATAAGAGGAGAAAGGAAAGAAAACAACTTTATTTTCCCTCGTTTGGAAAACAAAAACATAGAAGGAAAGAAAATATTAATAAGAAAATATTTATCTTATACAATTATTATTTTATCCGTTGTAGTAACATAAATAATGTTTTATTATATTGCATAATGGAATAGTTCATTGAGATGAACTGATTATCATATTGGTTTTTACTAATTATAAACACCAGAAATATCATAATTTATTTAATGTATTATCAAATATAATTTTGAATCTTCGAGATAGAAAGATAATAAATTCAAATCTAATCATAATTCTATTTATAATATTAGGTTAATAATATTAGAAATTAAATTTTGTAAAAATTATTCTAACTCAAATAATATAATGAAATCATCTAAATTCTTTTTCCTTTCTTTTTTCCTTTTTTTTTTTTTGAGAAGATATAAAATGAATTCTTTTAGTTACTCATTCACTGAAATTACTAGCCTCTTTTAAGCATTTTACAACTCACACTTTTAGTCCAATTTGGAATAAAAAATTACAAGACTGATTGTCTATAATTAACCATGCTTTAAAGCGTGGTTAATTTGTCATTTATTTTATTTTTTAATGTTTAATATTTTATTTACCAATGTACAATAAAACTTATCACAATTTATAATTTTTTAATAATATACTACAAAATTTATAATATTTAAATTTATAAATTTATTGAATAAATATAAATTTAAAAGATGTACAAACTCCAATTCTCATATTTGAACATCTATTAAGTCTAAAAAAAACAAATTACAAAACTTGATAAAAAAAAATTAATTTGAAGAGCTTTTGCTTTAAATTCTGCTTCTTGAAGTTGTTCTAAGTAGCTGCAACTCCCTCTTTCAAGCTCTAATTGCAATTCATGATATTGTACAGTATTTGTCAAACATAAATATATGTGTATATGTGTGTGTGTGTGTGTATAAAACAAACAAAATCAAATATATATCATTCACACATTACACAATTTCTTAATTTCAAATTATATATAAATTCTATGAACATATCAAGATTAGGAAATAAACAATAATTCTTATTTCATATTATAAATACTAACAGCTTATCAAGATTAAAAAGTAAACTAATCTAATCATAGCATAAATCATATAATACAAATAATAAAGCAATAGCAAATAGCCAGCCACAATCATCAAATCAAGATTATGATCCTTGAAATTCCATATCCTCCCCCTCATCTAAACAACTTGATTTGAAAATTGCATCACCACATGATTAGTAAGTTAATTAATCAAAATTGTGACTTAGATCAATTTTTTTAACTAACTACTAATCTCATTAACACTATTAGAGTATATCAAAATTGATCAATTTTTTTTGTTATTAATTGGTGTACAAATCTTACAAATTATCCCAATTATAAATGTTAGCATCAATAAACTACCTCTAAATAATCCATTTCCACTCTTTTCAATTGTTCCTTCAAAAGAAACAAAAATTAACAATTCAAACAATTTACAAGAAAGGAACATTAGAGACTTAGAATTACAGTTAGTATGATGAAATCATGAGTAACTATTTGTTTTGCTTTCAATAATTAATCCATTAGCAATCAAATTAGCAAGATGAAATCATGAAAGTAAAAAACTCTTGAACAACCAAATCACATAAATTTGAGAAAGACAACTAATCAAATTGTACAATGAGGAATAACTATAAGATTCAATGCCACAAACAATAACCTCATTCGACATCAAGTTAATCAACAAATTCGGAATAAATATAAATAATAATTTTGAACATTTTGGCAAAGAAGGAAAAAAAAATTATCTCATATTTAACCACAGAGAGGAAATTCTCTTTTCCCAAGTGTTTTCTCCAATACCCAAACAAATAAATGAACCTAAAAAATCAATTAAGATCAAGTGAAAATTATATACTATCAAATAAAAAAAATCTCAATTGAAGAATTGATACATGTAAATGAAATTTCATAAATTAAAGTCGCAAAACAATTCAAAATTCATAGATTTTTTAAGCTAAGAGGCAATAATTAATAATCAAAACAAAACTATCAAATTCCCAATCACGTATATCTCCTGTAACTCTTATCTCATCCCATTCACCGATAAAATTTGATTTGCTACTCTCACCTGTTACTCATCTTTCTCCTTCTCACAAACTAAATGCACATAATATTGAACCTTATAGGAATAAAAGGTAAAAGGGAAAATTAGGACTCAACCGACCATTATGACTAGATACACAAATGCAAACTTTATTAACTCATTTAATATTTTAATTCAAGTAGCCAAAATCAAGGTAAGAATCGCAATCAAAGATTAAATTTATATAATATATGCATCTTTCCTCAACCCAAATATTAAATTTATGAAAATGGATAATTTTAGTGCACAAAACATACTTTTGGAGGCAATACGTTACCAAGTCTCCATATGTGCTGCAAGTAACTATTCTTTATGATTTAGAGAACTGTTAACTAATCGAAGATCCTCAATTTAGATGGAATTTTAGCCTTTCAACTTTTGATTTGCTAAGACAAACTGAAAATTGAGACAAAGGATGAGTAAAAATAATTAAATACAACAAAGAGTCTAAATTATACAATTTAGACATAAGTCCATTTATCTCAATTACATATTTTAGAATCCCTTGGATGGCTCAGATAACATAGGAAAACCCAAATGACTTGAAATTAGAAATTAAGTGTGTGAATTGAGACAACCATTACAAACAGAGCAAGAACTTGAACCTAATGTGGAATCTTAGTTTCATTAAATAAATAGCCAAGTCAAAGATTTCAAACAATTTTGTAAAAGAAACTCACCAAATTCGAAATTTTTAATTGCTAATTAGATTCAAACAAAAGAATCCATTGCTGCAACTTCAAGACTCCACTTTCAAACCCTTCTCCTGTGGCTGAAAGTCTCTATTCAAAGCCCCTAGAAAAACTCACAAATTGAAATGTAGACAAACCCGAACTGAAATTGATCACATCATAAACATTAAAGTGAAAAACCAAACCCAAACTAATTTCACAAAAGTTTAGAGTTAAAAAACCTATATGCACTAGATCTTTGTATCAAGAGCAACTATAATAATAATATCCAGAATTTGTTGCTATGATTTCCATTGGTGGGGATTGGGGTGAGAGTTGAGTGGAGGAGAGGGTTTTGGTTAGAGTCGATGAAGTCGAGCTCAATGAAGTGTATAGATAGAAAAGTGTCTGTGAGGATGAAAAGGAGATAGGCAAGTGTGTGGATATTCGAGAATAGGCTGAGGGAGAAAGGGTTGGGTGAGTGGGCTAACAAGAAAATTCTAAGGTGAGAAAGCTGTGAGCAGATGATACAAGGGCAATAAATCAATTGTGCAATGTACAGTGATATTTTCCTTTCTAACTTTAGTTTTTCTCTCCATTTTGGAGAGATAATTGTCAAAGGAAAATACTGATTATTTTTCTTCCCTTTGTTATTTTCCCTTCTTATACAAACAAGGTAAAGTTTTTTCGTTTCATTAATTTCCATCCAAATTTTCTATCATTCCTTGTTTTCCATTAATCCAAACAGAGGGTTAGTCTTACTTCTTCCCTTGCATCTGTGAGAACACTGTGACTTAGTGGAGTAAATCCCTAGTGCCACTAGAACCAATAAAACCAGATATACCATGACCCTCATATCTAATAGATTCTCTAGTCTTTTTCTTCTTCTTTTCATTAATGGTGAACTCTATATCACGAGCATCGTCTATCAACTCGCTAAAAGGATGACCCTAAAGTCCACTAAGCAAGGATCTATACTGATCGCCCAAAGCCCTGACATATTGAAAATTCTTGGCTTCCTCATCTAGTACTGCAACAGGTATAAATCTACACAACTCTAAGAATTTAGTAGTAAATTTTGACATAAAAGTGTGCTCATCTTTCCTTAAACTCTCAAGCTTTATCATCTTTCAATGTACAAAGCCAAGAGGACAATACTAAGAACTTTCTACTAAAATCATCCCAAGTCATATCTTGATATCTCAGCCTCACATAGTCCTCATACCAAGCTAGAGGAGGTCCCTCTAGCCTATGACGGGTAAGGTAGGTAGATCTAGCATCTGTGCAACCCAATTATAAACAAATCTCTATGATATTGTCAAATAAGTCATGGGCTTGTTCCTCATTACCAGAAAAAGTAAGGGATGTTGTTTAATGATCCTCTCTAATGATACTGTAGGTGCTACAACTAAAACTGCTGAAGGAGTGACTTAAGTTACATCATCCATAATTCTCTGAAAACCAGCAAGCATGGTTTTTACATAGTAGGTGCCCCCTTTTTAGCCTACATGTGCCTGCCTCAGTGTACAGGGGCTAGTGCTACTAGTCCTATAGAGTCCCCTCCTCTGGAGCAGCCTTTTCTATAGCAATAGTAACTTGTGCCCTTGTAGTTGCTATTCTCACTTTAGTATTCATCTTACTAAAAGGAAACATAATAGTTTATCAAGTAGAGAAAGGTAATCCACACATAACATAAGCATACCCACGCACATAAATACATATGTATTTTACTCTATAAGACATAACGGTACTACAGAACTAGAAGCAAGAGAAACATAGAAAGACGTGTTGGAATCATTATGCTCCATAATTACAGTTTCCTAGAAAAATAAACTTAAATCTCTTATATAAACTTTGTCACAATCCAACTATAGGGGCACGTGATTGGCACGAGGACACATGAAAGCATAGGAATTTCAAAGTTCATAGTCAGCCTATTTGTCTAATTAATAGGAAATCTGTAAAATCCTGTCTGAATCTATCACATATCAAGGCCTATAGGTCCACCTATTAAATAGAACCTATACATATCATCGCAATAAGGCCATTTAGAGATATCATCTCAAAATATCAATATCAACATCAAGATTCTAATCATCAATTAGAGGAAGCTTTGATATTCTCAAAATCATCATACAACACTATGCAATCAAATTCTGACATATGAATAAATAATACAAATAAAATCCATACTCTACTGTAACTGTTGAATCTAGAATACAAAACACAATAGAGTTCATAATGAAATGCATATTCAAATAAATTAGATAAAATCCACTACCAGAAAAGAAGAGCAAGGATGCTCAACACTTCTTATAAGGCTTAACCTGCAACTTGAAAAAATAGAGAGATAGGAGTAAGAGACTCAACTCAGTGAATGATACTAAATAATACAAAGCCAATGTCCTACAATCATTCCAGTAGTAGTAATTCTCATGGATCATGCCAAATAGTAAAATAATCATATAATCATTCAATGATGGAAATAGTCCATAGAAACTATACTAAATCTCAATCCATAGAGCTAATCACCCTATCTAACTCTTTGTATTTAAGTAATGTCTTTTAAGATCTAATATATAGGGTTACAACTGTCCCTAGCCTAAGCCATGCAACGATGACCTGATTAGTAATAGCATTGAGCGATGAGCAATCCTGGCCATCATACACCAATCACAGCTCATTATCTCATAATTATAATCATAATCCTGGGTGGTCCTATGTCATCCTAATCCCATCCAACATCCACAAGTAATATGCAACAAAGATATAATAAATCATTCATATATATAAAGCTAGAATGCCCAATTCTTGTACATGATGCATAATTATATATGTAACTACACATAGAGTAAATATAGATGCATGAAAAGTAAGAAAATATATTAGAAATTATCACTTATAACCTTGATACAGAAATTCAAACTAGATCGCTAGCCTGGACTTAGAGTTGCAAAAGATAGTCCTCTATAGAAGATAGTCCTAGACAATCTAAAGAATAAAATACCAAAGGACTATCAAAACAAGAATTATAAGAACTAAAAGATAGACATATCCTAAGATTGCGGAGAGATCTACTAAAAATCCAATAGAGTTTCCCCTATAATAGAGCTAATCCCCTTAATACACAGAGAATATACTCAACAAAAATGAATCTTAAATGCCCCTCTAGGCCTTCTAAATCAACAATCACATAGTATCATCACTTCTTTCTCATAATACAGAATTTGCAAATCCAAATATTAATAACATTCTCAGTTAATATCACTATTAATTATAACTAATCGCCATTAATCATTCTAAGGTTAATCATTTATGTAATGATTTAAATATCAAAACACATATTTAAAACTTATTCTAGAGTTGTTGGTCATTACTCACCAGAGTGTCGTTAGAGAAGTCGCCAAAAAACTATCATCAATCGTGGTTGGTGGTGAAACATGTATCAATGGATTTGTTTCAGCATGAGGATTATGGAAACCATTGTCGCTTTTCCTCAATCATTGGAGATCCCAGAAAATAGTGTAGGCAACTTTGGTCTTCATTGAATTTCAGCCAAAATTTAAGTTAGTCGAACTTAGGCAAATGAGGTGCCAAAAGAAAGCTTAGGAGGAAATGAGTCTTGAAGCTGGCAAGAATTAGCTCTAAATGATTCTCGCTGGTGATATAATTGGATAATGTGTTCAATAACTTTTAGCGTTGAGCTGCTATTGGTGGACTAGTCGACAATCGAGCTTCCCTACAGCAGTGCGCACGCGATAATGCAATGGCCAAATGGCGATGGTTCAGTAGTGGTAGAAGGTTCTCTCTCTATCACTCTCTTTCAAAATGCAGAGCTGATTGGTCCCCTTTTTGACCAATCGGCCACTACTCAACCATAATAATAATAATAATAAACTTTAAAATTTAAATAGTAGTAAATATTTCTTTTTAATCCTTAAATTAATAAAAATTTTCAATTAATAAATAAATTAAAATTCATGTTATTACAATTTTGTTTAATTATAATCATGTTATACCAAATGATATGTTAAAATTATCATTTCTCACTATCTAATTTATTTTTAATTTTTTTAAGTTTATTTTAATTTTTTTAAGTTATGCCCGAATTATTATATATGAACCATGTTAGAATAATCGGTATAATTTGAGTTGAAGATTTTTTGAGAAAAATTTTTCTCGTGCTTAGTAAATTTATAAAAAATATTAAATGTATATAAAATTGTTTTATTAGTTTTTTAATTTTATTATATTTTTATAAATTTTAATTATACTCATTTTGTGTGTATTCAATACTTTTATGTAAAATTTATTTGATTATGCATGGTTAAAAAAAAATTAAACTCAAAATACTTGAGATTTCATAATGATAGTCATACAGCTATTCAATGTTTACCCACTTAATTAGAAAATTAAATAAATTAATTAAAAGCTATCTGAAGTTAATATTAACAAAATTAAAACTAAATGAAGTTAATTGTCGTCATGAAAATAATAATTAAAAAAATCTTAATTGATGGAAGATTTAGAAATTGATCATATAGTATCAGGTAAGGTCTTCATCTCTTTAATTTGTTATAATATATGAAAACATAATATAAAGTCATAGCCTTATTCTCTTTGGTTTATCATGGTATATAGGAAAAATATAATTAATCATGATTTTTTTTTTTAATTTTAAAGAGCATCTTTTAGTAGAGGTAGAAAAAAAAATCAATCTACCCCAATGGAGAACCTAGCCCCGCTCCAAACCTGAAAGAGAATTCTCACTTGTTTATAGTAATGTGGCGAGGATAGAATTGAATCTTCCCGCTTGATCTCCGCCTCGATTACATAAAATTAATACACACACGTTTATATACACACATACACACGTATCATACTTTTGCTATAAAGATTAGAAAATTGATTTTGTTATTTTTGAAATGTAATGATGTAATCTCAATCTAGCACATTGAGTTGTCATAGTTGCTTGAAGTTTCAATTAGCTAAGTGCACCATACTTGTTAGGTAAAAGTTAGTAAAATAAGTAAGGGAGTTCAAGGTATGATGTAGTGTACTTATTTTGCTTTGCTTAAGTATTATAAGGGTGTGTTTCAAATTATTGTTGAAAGTTAAAAAAGTGCATTTAGAATTTTTTTTAATTCTATTGATTAATTTTTATTATTTTTTATAAACTACTTTTTCAAATTTACTTTTAAAAAAACATTAATTTACGTATTTCTTCTTAAAAGCAGTTTTAAAAAAATATAAAAATATTTGTTGAAAGGCCTTTTTTTCAAATACAATGGCAAACAGGACCTAAATAGGCTTGTAAAACTTTGTTTTAATATACGAAATCAGATTTAGCAAAGAGCACTTGTTTGTGTTCACTTTCTGCCTTTTCTTCGCACCAAAATCCAACAGTGGTGTGTGTGTATGTATGTATATATTAGTTTTATTTAAAATTATATCATTGAGTATTTAACTATATTATTATTTTTTAAATATTAATTAATAATATATAAAATCTAACATGAATATGCATAATATTTTATCATAATATATAAATTATAAAATTTTAACATTAAAAAAATTATAAAAATATAAATGGGAATCTCTGTCCCTGTCTGCATCCTCCCCAAATCCGATTTATCCTGTCCCATTGTCATTCTTATCTTTTATATAAAAAAAGAGTATCTTTCAATTAATTTTGAAATATGAAAAGTGTTTTTTTTTTTTTTAAATTCAATGACTCTTTAATTAAATAGGTAAGGAAATTAATAAATAGCATGCACAAAAAAATATAAAATTTATTAACTAAATTGAAAATAAAAAGTGAAATTAGCTATGTAGATATGAAAAGTTAAATTCACTCTCCATTTTAAATTTAAATAATAAAGAGCCTATTGAACTATTATTTTCTTATATTGATTATTTATTATAGAGAGCTTAAGACTTGTAAAGAATCAATTGAAAATGCTCTCTCATTTTGCCTTCTTCTTCCACGGAAAGATTGTTATCAAAAAAATAGTAATTATAAACTGTACAATTACCTTGTTTTAATTTGAAATCTTATTAATCAATGTATTTTTTTTTTTTGACACCCTTATTAATTAATGTATTTAAATAATAAAGAGTAAAAAAAAAAAAATCAATTGTCTTGTTTGAAATTGAAGCCTTCCCCACCAGCTTCTTGCGTGGCAAATATGTTACAATCTTTTTCAAGAAGATATCAATACTGCAATGAGCAACAGGGGGGAAAAACAATTGTTTCGAATTGAAACAAAATATTTAGTATTAATAAATTAAAGCAGTGATGGTGATTCAAACTGGGAGTCTAAATTTTTGTTCAAAGTTCAATTGAGAGTCAAAATAAATTTTTCATCCAATTATGGATTCAGAATTGTATAACATTGTGGTTCTAAAATATAAGTTAAGTATTATATATATAGTAAAATATTAAAATTAGAGGTCGGTACAAATAGTTAACACACTATTTTTGGAACTTGAAAGTCCTAGGTTCCAGCTGCACAAAACTCTCATTTTTTCTTTTTTCTTTTGGCTTTTTAATATCATAAATATTGAAAAAAAATTACATTAATAGTTGAATTTTTTTACTTGACTTTTATAAGGATTATTTACTATCATTAATTTTTCAATATAATTTTTTTATAAATTTTAATATTTTTATAGGTAATTTTTTGAAATGGTTTTTAAGGAAAATTTAACATTTTTATAAAATATCATATTTATCTTTTTTAAGACAATAAATTTTCAAAAATTATTTTTTAAATAATAATAATAATAATAATTAAGCCCTAGAAAAAATTATTAACTTGATTATATAATTAATTTTCACAATATTATTTTTTTAGTTTATAATTTATGATTTTGTATCTATAAATACTAAATTAAATTATCAGTAATATAGTATAAATTCATCGAAAATTCACCGTCAAATATAATTTATATAATAATCATGTTCATTACTTATAAGTAACATGTTTATTAAGTATTATTTATAAATTTATCAAATATATAGTGTAAATTTATCATTTATAAACTGTAAATTCATATTAAATTTTAAATTGTCAGATTTATTATATTTAAAGTTTAGATTCATCATATATAACTATCAAATTCATTAAATATAACGTTCATGTTTATTATATATTAAATACAGATTCATTATCTTTTACTGTCAAATTCATGATTTAATTATTCTATAATTTAATATTATTTATTCTCATATTTATAATTTTCATTTTTTAATATTTCACATATAATTATGAGGTTTACTATATTTAAAGTTTAAATTCATCACATATAACTATCAGGTTTATTAGATATAACATTTAGCATCATCATTGTAATACCTTGAATTTTTCATTTATTTTATAAAATCCTATTTTGTATGGAAATATATTATTTTATTATTTTCTTTATTAAAGCAAAAATTAAAGTTATATTTTTATTAAATTTTATATATATTCCTATGATTTGAAAAATATATTATTAATTTCAATTTTAATTGAATGTTAAATATGTGAAAATAATAAATTCTATAGTTTGGTAAATTAATATTTCTTTTAAGAATTTTTGGAAATTAATTTTATATTTAATTATTTTTAATAAATTTAAAAGTAATCATTTTTCAAGTTTTAATATATCAAATTAAAATACATTTTATAAGAAATGTAATGACTATTTATTTATAATTTTTGGACTTAAAATGAATTTTCTATAAATTTAAAAAAAATAAATAAAGGGGAGAACCAACCTAAGGCCGCCACGTGGCAGCCTTGGGCTGGCTGTTGACCAGAAGATTTTAAATCTGCTAGTTATGTTTTAAGAGGCCGAGAGAAGGAAGGAGGGAGAGGAAGAGAGAAAGGAAAGGGAGCAGCTAGTGATTTTCTGGCTATAACTTCGTCATCAGACCTCCGATTGATGCATTGCCAGTTGGGTTGGAAAGCTAACATCCAGACAAAGCCAATGGACTAAAATCACTCTGATCAGACACTGAATGCTGCTAGAACCGCATCCCAAAGTTGACTATTGAAAATTTCAGCAAACTCCAATGACTGAAAATTCAAACAGCCATATCTCTCTCATCTAAGCTCCGATTCAAGCGATTCAAGATGCGTTGGAATTCTCTCTTCACCAACTTCAATTTGATACCAAGTTTGCCACCTTTCGTTGATCAGAGAAGGAGATCGAAGGTTATAATGCCGAAACTTTGAAGCTCGATTTTCGGCGATCGACGGCAAGTGAGGGAGAGTGAAGGGTATGTCTATTCTCCTGATGTCATGACAAGTGGTTTGGTATAATTTCTGACATCTAAGACCACTATCTATGATGGCGCGTGGCCGGACGGTGGTGGCACCGGTGGGGTTCCGACGACGCTCCAGCAACCTCAACTCAGTAGCTCTGTCTCATTATTTTGGTAAGATCCTCGACGTTCGTACGATCGAATTTTGCGAAGGTAAATCTGGATCCCTTGAATTTCAATTATTATTATGTTATATTTATTAGATTTTAGTTAGTATTTATTGAATTGATAAGTTGGAATTGCTTATTGAGTTGTGATGATAATTGTGAGTCGGGAGGACCAGGAGGGGTCTCTGGAGTATATTGGGTTGTACGGACTGTTGAGTTTATTTTAAAAGTGTTATGTTTTTTGTTGATTTTGGGTAATGTTCTAGTTAAGTGAGATGTTGCTGTAATTTCAGCAAAAATCTCAATAGTCTATCACTTGTATCTTGATAAGTGAGTCGTTCTTATTCTAATGATATCGTTTGTTATTCAGAGTCAATGTCTCTGGCTTCTGTCGTCAAAGGTCGTACTTTCGAGAGAAGTTAATCAGATGTGTCATCAACCAGGTGAGTGATACTCCCTAATATGTTATTCTGTTTGCATATGCATCTGCATTTACTGTATGTATGTGTATATATATATATATATATATATATATATATATATATATATATATATATATATATATATATATATATATATATATATATATATATATATATATATATATATATATATATATATATATATATATATATATATATATATATATATATATATATATATATATATATATATATATATATGTATGTATGTATGTATATTATGCACTATTATTGCATAGATGCATGTAACATTTGATTGTGATTGATGAATTGATATTTTATACTATATTATGATTGTGGTTGACGGATAGAGATCGGGAGGATACAGTATTACCTAGGCATTTCGATATGGATATGGATATGGTTACTATTATGATTATGATTATGATGAGATTGAGAAGATAAACTATGACTGGTGGATACTGGCCGGGCCTGCTCATCGCAAAGGCCGCTATTAGTCGGGTTAAGGCTGCATGGTATAGACCAGTGCTGGCCGGATCCATTGGACATAAGAGACAGATTATTGGATTCAAAGAGTCAGGATAGGGAAATCGGCTCCCCATATTGAGTATTAGTGTGGTACTGTGGATTGTATCTCATCCTTGCTTGATTGTGTGACTTGTCTATCTCTGTGATATAGTGCATAGCACGAGCATTAGAGTTCTGTATATAAAGCACTAGTTAATATATTAGCTGGTATCATTCATTGAGTCAAACACTCATTCCTGTTCAGTTTGTTACTTTTCAGGTCGAGAAATGAGCTTGTGAATAAATTGTAATTGAGTTAGACTACCATTTCTCTTTAGGCAGTGTTCTATATTATAAGTACTGAATTATGTAAATAATGTATATAATTATATTGGTACTTTAGAACTCCGCAATGTTAAACTTGGAATCTATATTTTATGTATCATCAATTATTATGTATATTCCGAGTTAAGAATTGTTCGTTAAGCAGAGTCCAGTAATATGATATTTGTATATTGAAATGATTGAGTTAATAGCTCAGAGTGGCTTTGATTTTGATTTTTGTTGATAGTTTAATTGGATCTGCTTAATATTTGGGCTTATAGCCCTATTATGTGGTATTTTGTCGTCTAGTATGTGGTTAGGCTTACTACGGGCACTGGTAGCCACGTGCATTTCCCGTATCCTAGTACCAGTCACGTGCCCTTGGGTTCGGGACGTGACAATCATATATCACATACAGAGTCATTATCTTTTACTGTCAAATTCATGATTATAAATCAATACTAAATTATCTATTTTTTATTAATCAACAACTAACTCTGTTATCTCGATTGAGTAGAATTTAAAGCAATATAAGTAACATGTTTGTTAAATATTACTTATAGATTCATCAAATATATAATGTAGGTTCATAATTTGTAAACTGTAAATTCATATTAAACTTTTAAATTGTCATATTTATTATATTTAAAGTTTAGGTTCAACACATATAACTATCGAATTCATTAAATATAACGTTTAGGTTGATTATATATCACATACAGATTTATTATCTTTTACCATCAGATTCATAGTTTAATTATTCTATAATTTAATTTTATTCATTTCTCATATTTATAATTTTCATTCTTTAATATTTCACATATAATTACGAGATCTACTATATTTAAAGTTTAAATTCATCACATATAACTATCAGGTTCATTAGATATAACATTTATTATCATCATATATCACATGCAGATTCATTATCTTTTATTGCCAAATTCATAATTATAAATTAATACTAAATTATCTATTTTTTTAATTAATCAACAACTAGCTTTGTTATCTCGATTGAGTAGAATTCAAAGTAATATAAGTAATAAGTTTATTAAGTATTACTTGTAAATTCATCAAATATATGGTATATATTTATCATTTGTAAACTGTAAATTTATTAGTTATATTAGTATGAGAATAAAATGTATTCTTTAAAAGTAATGAATTTATATTTTATATCTTATTAACGTGTACTTTATAACTAATTAACTTATTATTTATGATTTATAAACTTTGATATATTAGTTTATAACTATAAAAAAATTTCAAATATTATTTTAGTAATATAAATATTACAATAAAAATTTAATATCATAAAAAATTAAAAATATTATATATATATATATATATATATATATATATATATATATATATATATATATATATATATATATATATATATATATATATATATATATATATATATATATATAATTTTATAGAAAGTGAATTTTTATTTGATGCATTAAATAATTTATTTATATAAATATAAAATAATATTTAATAATTCTATTAATTTTATCAAATATAATGTAAATAAAGAATCAAATTAATAATTTTATATAAATAAATAAATATTCATAAAAAAAATTTAACCATTAATATAATTTTTCTTATGAAAATTAATATAAATTTAATTAGAATAATAAATAAATACAAAAATTCAAACTTTAATGTAATTTTAATTGAAAATATTATAAATTAAAAAAGCAAAAAAAAATAATAACTAAAAAAAAATAATACTTAACAATTGCTGTTTAAGCATCTTAAGAATATTAAATTGATATAACCAATCATACTAATTGATACTTTTGTATATATCACTGCATATATAATATTTAAAGTTTTAGACTCCAAGTCCATAATGTAATATGGACCGAGATTTATAATATAACAATCCCAATTAAGAGTTTTAACTTGTAATTTATTTCAGTTTAAGTCATATTTATTTATTATTTTAAATAATAAAAATTACTATTTTTGTTAAAAATCATATTTTTAAATAATAAAAAATTTAAAATTAAAATTTAAAATTAAAAAAAAGGATGAACCGATATATATGAACCTGATCTAGATTCATCAAATGTCAAAAAAATAAAAGAAAAATATATCAATATTTTCTTCATCTTTGGCTTGATGCTTCCAGCCTACCATCTGAGACAGTGAGACTAGAAAAGTTCTGAGATTCACTGGAAGTTAATTGCTGTCGTTGCTTCGACAGCCACTTCCCGCGCCTCACGCGCAACACCGGCATCCCAGTCGCGATGGTTCCAGCCAAGCTTTTGACATTGAAAGAAAAAAAAAAAAAAAATTAAAGATTCGGAATTGGGAAATCAAGAATTGAAGGGATCATTTACACTCAGTTTGAAACGAATAAATTCTAAATGGAATTCATTTGGATTTCATTTATAAATAAATTTTATATTTGGAAAGATATAATTTGAAATAAAGAATTCGATTGAATTTTATATTTTCGAATTTAGAATAAATTTATAATTGAGTTATTTTTTTTATTTTCTAAAATACCCTCAATATAATAAATATAATTAAAAAAAATAAAACAACTAAAAACAATTATATTTTATATTTAGGGGACGTTTGTGAGAGAATATAAATGAAGGAAAGCACACAATCGATGTATTATGCTAAATTTCCTCTTTTGGCTTCCTTTTTTTTTTTTTTAATTGAACAATCCATGAATTTTAACAATCCATGGATTGTTAAAATGTTTCATTTTTTTTTTTTTTGTTGAAATCCAAAGATTTTAAACACCTCATAGGATGAGGTATTTAAATAATGAGATATTTCAACAATAATTATTTTTTAAAGATGATGGAATGTGATTTTTTTGAAATTTTATTCTCATTTATCTAACACTCTATTTTAATTTTTTTTTAAATTTTATTTAAAAAAATTTTCATACCATTAATAGTTGCTAAAAATTTGCTAACATGTTCTACTTTACCAATATTTGGTTAAATTCAATAAAAGAATTTTGGTGGGATTCATTTGAAAATTCCACCTATTTTGGTGGAATTTGGTTTTATTTATATTCAATTCCATGGAATTGTATTATAGAATTAAAATCCACAATTTTTTTAATATTTCAATTCAACTTTTTTAAAATGTGGAACTTGAAATAAATTCCAAGGAATATTGTCGAATTATTTGTTCCAAACAGGGAGTTAGTTTATGTAATTAAAGAATAAAGAGAGAGATTGTGGATATGGACAGTAAGTTGGGGCTTCGTTATGGAGTAAGTTGGGGCTTCGTTATGGAGCTCCGAGCACATGCGCAGAAGAAGGAAAGGTTACGGTTATTATTGTGCGTAATGTTTTGGTTGCTTTATTTTTTATTTTTTTTTTATTATCAGATAAAATTGTTGAGATATGCGTGTAATTTTTTATGTGGCTTAATGGTTTTAATCATAGTTTTTAGATTTGGCTCCACCTTTGAACTAGTGAGAATACAAAATCATGAATTGAGGTTGAGCCAAAATTTTAAATAATATAATATATTTATTTTTTATAAATCAAAAATATATTTAATATACATATAATTAAAATCAAATAATGGCATAAATAAAAAAAATGAT